>CAAKHF010024905.1:14593-36248 GCA_901007745.1 Hippocampus kuda
AATGTGTGTGTGTGTGTGTGTGTGTGTGTGTGTGTGTGTGTGTGTGTGTGTGTGTGTGTGTGTGTGTGTGTGTGTGTGCGTGCATTAGAATTAGCATGTAGTCGCAGCTGCAAAACGACACGACACGAACATATCGACGAATATCTGCAAGCAGACTTGTTTTTGGATCACATGAGACCTAAAAACACACTCTTTCCTACAAACAATTCAAAGAGAGGACAACATGAGACAGTATTATTTGTTAGGATGCTGAGAAATGATGACTCTGCATTCTTCATTCAAAACCAGGAGGCCCCCCCGCCTCCCACTCCAAACACAAACACACAGTCATTGTAACACAAATGTGGTATAATGTTATTACACTCTAATAAATGTGTTGTTACAATATCTAACTAATGACACTAGAATAACCAAATCGTGACAAATATATTAGTATTATACTTGTTACACCTTACTCAGCAGGTCTTTGGGCTTTCTACACACATTCACACAGTCATTTTACACAAGTGTGTTATGAGACAATAATAAGCATGATAATACAATACGTACATGTTCCAATGGCCCTGTGGGCTCACTTCACACAAACACATGCATACACAAACACACACACGCACACACAGAGGGCATGGAAGCTCAAAGTCCAGCTCAAATCATGCACAAACTAGCAGCATACGACCATGTTAATTTCTCTTTCCAAAGGCTGCAAGATCGTTGAAAGACATGAGAAGCAAAACAATTATTTGCATGTTTTGAGTAAAGAACATAATACAATACATAACAATGCGTTGCTGTATATATACTGGCAAAATGGCTCAGTTGTGACATTTCTGCATGGGATTTTTACACATGGCAGCCACATGCGTCGACTATGAAAGCGTAGAAAAAAGTAGAATCTCACCTGTGCTTCTGTTGAACAAGTCCATGACCAGTGCCCACTGAGGCAACCATTCCATTACCAGTCAGTGGCTAACGCGACAACAACACCACACACACTGGCCGGACTGAGTCCACTGCTTTCCCTATGTGAGATTACCACTTGGCGTGAGTGCGTGTGCGTGTGTGTGTGTGTGTGTGTGTGTCATCCCCACTAATGACAGCTGACAAACTACATGCTACAAATCCTCCCTCCCTTCACTCTCTCTCACTCTTTCTCAACCCTCCCCCATCATGCTCAGTCACATGCTACTCTCATAGCACAAACGCGCGCGCACGCCCCACACACACACACACACACACACACACACACGCACATACACACACACCTATTAGACACACTGACTTCATCTCAGCAAGTGTAAGAGTTTCTCTCATTCACTTTCGTTAGGTTGTATATTGGAAAAACACCATGTAGCTGCTTCACCTTTGCGCACTTAGATAATAGGATGGGGTATATATCTCAACTCAACTCAACTGTATTTAAAGAGCACTTTCAAACAGCCATCGCTGCACACAAAGTGTTGTACAAGGAGCAACTAACATATACAACAGTAAGCAACAAATCAGTCACAAAGACGGTAGAAAGCATGTTACTATAATGTAGTTATAGGTTATTATAGGGCATACAGTACAGTATATCATCACACACACTATTTGAAGGGTGGTCTAACTATTATGACATGGTAATAAATGTATTATGAGCTTTTGCATTTCTACTACATGTGTTGTCCAATGACTGAGTTTACTATATGCACAAACTTATGACACTGTAATAAACGTGTTATTACAACTTGTATTATTATTATTATTATTATTACACAATCAATGCCTGCTATTGTCAGAGGATAGGAACTGGGCCATCCCGCAAATCCTCACATAATAGTTGCCTATGCAAGTGTGGTTTAAAAAATAAAACACTGCCAAAGCGTCTCAAAAATTGAAACAATTGGCAGGCAGCGTGGGTGCATGCTAACCACGGCGTATGAAATGCTAACACCAGGAATCGACATGACACACCCCCTGGAATTGAATGTAGGGATGCAGTGTGCATGTGATACGTTTTCACAAGCTCACCTTCGGCGTTAACCCATTAGCGGGACCCGGACCTTCGATAACAACAACAGGACCTGCTGTGTTTCCCACAATCAGCAAGAGCCAGCAGCGGTATGGTTCCGCTCCAAGGTCCAGCCGCTTCCCACCATCTTTGTTTCAAGAGCTGACAAACGAACACTTTTACCCCCCAAAAACATGTGCGTGTTTTTTTATTTGAACAGCTGAAGCGATGTCGAAAGTGCAATGCACGGCGAGCATCCACCTGCTGGATGAGTGGGCAGGAAGTCACATGATCTCCCAAGTGAGTCACATCCTGTCTCCTGCAACCTCCTCCTCGGTCACGCTCGACGTTTTACCATGCAAGAAAACGGGACGAGGGAAACCTGCCTCCAAATTTTTATCTTTCTACATGAGTTTGTTTGTTTCTAGTTTAGTTAACACACATTGTGATGTAAACCAATGCGGTCTTTTTCCCGTGTTGTTGTTCTGCGTGAAAGGTAGAGGCACAAAATTCGATGCACCACCTTGTTTTCTTCGTATGTGAACTCTTTTAACCTACTTGAATTAATATTGCATGCGATTTCTGCCCTTTAAGACAGATTATCCAGAATCTGTGTGAAAAGGCGCCAGCACAAAATGGGGGGACGAGGTAGCATCAGAGGAGAGACAGCAACTGCGTGAAAGGGGATAGGAGAAAGTTGGAACGGAATTCAACAACAACATTAGTTTGATGTTAATGTACCCAGAGAGTTCAAAGGGCAAAAAGTTGCTGTTGGTCAGCCACACAGTTCAAAAAAATGTCGATAGCTGTACTCACGGTTATGATACGGTCACAATCCGACACTATTCCGAGCCTCGATCTGCATGAAAGGTATTGGCACCAACTGGGGGCGGTGGCGAAGGCAAACATTTTCAGCTGTGAAAAAGAAGAAGTGGGCTTTTTGCTTGTGAATAGCCTTTTCCCAAACATCTGCTACTTCTCCCCACTTACACCCTGTTTTTGAGCATTAGTGTGGGTGTGTGAAGTGAACCCATAAAGACGTTGGAATAATATGTGCGTGATAGTAAGACAGAATAATTTTATTTATGAGATTTATTGCAGTGTAATAACACATTAATTACATTGTATCAGCAGTTCTACCACACTTGAAATGGCTTTGTGTGTGTGCGTGCGTGCGTACGTGCGTGTGTTCACACGCACGTGGGCATGAGTCGAGCTCAGCAGGCTGAAACCACTTTAAGAGGCACCTGCCACCACCACCAGCGCACACTGCTGTTACATTGTGTGTGTGTGTGTGTGTGTGTGTGTGTGTGTGTGTGTGTGTGTGTGTGTGTGTGTGTGTGTGTGTGAGAGACAGCTGATTTTTAGCCTGCAAACACACACACACACACGCATGGACATAGCAGAGTGACTCAACAGGCTGTGTTTACAAAGTGAGTGTAGTTCAATTCAAACCAATAAACACATTTGTCATATTTGTATTTGTGGTCACAAGGGACACAAACAAACCACATGTATGCAGTTATGCAAACAAAAAAAAATGTTGTTATAGCTTCTCTTAAGTTTCTTTAGCATCATGCTAACGGACAATACAAAACGCCATAGAGTGGCGAACAAAGAGCATTGCTTTTTCGGTGTTACAACCCCTTAATGGCTCCATGAGCACGAGCGTCATCACAGTCAAATAAAATCTACAGGCATCTATTGGGTTGAATGATGGCATTGCTGTTATATTTTTATGACGTACAATAATATCGAGTGCTCTTTGCCTTATTTAAGAAAACCACTTTTTGAATTTTTCTCAGATTTTTTTTTGCAGGGGAAACGTTTCATGGCATTTCCAGGCAACTTTGCACTCTTGTTCATTCGCGTCACTCTCCAGGCCAGGTCCCATCTTTAAAAGCCACACGCATTCAAAGTCACAGATACTACAGAGCAGAACGTGTGATTGGTGACCACACTTGGACAGATGTCTGCACTAAACATGCATATTATGGAGCAGAGGATTATGAAGATTTGAACTATATCAATGAATAATCCAATAAATAGATAGTCTTGCTATTTTAGCCACACCCACCCACATCTTAACAAAACCTGCTGGAAAACAAGCCGACCGAGATATGCCTACAATTTAGTCGTTATTAGTTAATCCAACTCTCAATCATATTTATACAAATAACTGTCAAATTGATATGGATACCACGTAAGAAAATGTTTTGTTGTTGGACTTTCTAAAGGCGAAGCTGCCTGAAGGCGTGTGTATCCTGCGCAACTTGCCGACTCAGCCCAAATGTCACTTTCACATCTGGGAGGGGGAAAAAAAAATTCTGAAAAAAAGCTGCGTCTCAGCATATGACAGCTGGCATTTCGTAAGCCCGAGTGAATTTACAATCATGCTCTGTGCTTTGTGTCGTCTTGTATAAACGCGCAAAGACACGGAAATGTTGTTGACACTTCTCACTCAGTGGATAGCTGGCAAAGTGAAACCAGGAAGTTTTGAAAGAATACAAATAAGTGTAAGGACAATTTGGCCTCAATGCTGAATCGCATTCAATTGGAGGACATTTTGCTAAAAGCAAAACGTCGATTGAACCACCACATCTTTTGTGCAAAATGCTTTTTGGCCTGCTTGTTCAAGAGTTTGGAGGGTTAAAAAAAACATCTAATCAAATGCATGTTTGTTTTTTTGTGTTCAATGCATTTATGACGGGCATCAATTATATGCAGATTTTTGCAATTTGTGGGTCCAGTCGCTTAGCCCCAGAAATAGCGGCAGACCGACTGCATTTGGCATTTCTGCAAAATTTTGGTCGAACGTGCACGAAATTTTTTTTAAGGCCAATGGGATCCAATTTGAACACGATTCTGATCTATTCCAAATGGCGACAAGGAACAGGCCATCGGGACCACAGACCGAATGACCAAGATTTGTCATTTTGTTGCTCTTCTCTTTCGGCGGAAAGTCTAAGACTTTTTTTTTTTTTTAGACGATTTCAGGAGAACCAAATAACATTTTAAAACCACATTTGCTAATGAAGACAACTACAGTCAACAATATTTGTCATTCTAATGAGATGTTGCTCCCCTATTTTTTGATAGCAGTATTTTGAAAAGCCCACCAAAAATCGGGATGATTTCAAAGATTGATTTAAGCATTGTATGCAATTTTCATGCACAATTATCCCGTACAATACTTTCCAAGAATCCATGACTCCATTCAGTAATTCCCCTCATCAAAATAGTACATTGGTCCAGAGTTACATAACTGATTGATGTTCTTTTCAGCTCATCAATCACGGACATTTTCCTCCAAACATCTGTTGCTAACAAGGATGTTGAAGCTTAAAAAAAGAAAACAAAAAATAATATGCGTCGGCAGATGACGACGATAAGCGCACGTTGCTATGGCAGCATGGAAGGAAGGAAGGATGGACTGATAGATGGACAGACGGAAGGAGAGGCACCACAATTAGCTGGAGCCCAAAGCCTGTTAAGCTATTAGCTTGCATTAGCGCTGTGCCGCCGCCCGCCCCAAGCAGGTCACGGCTTGGGCCAACCAAATTAGCGCTAGTTGTGTAACGGGCGAGATTTAGAATTGGCTTTGCAGATGCTGCGCTCGCCGCCTGCAGGCATTAAAACCTGCAAAAAAAATGAAAATGAGGAAACGGGTTCTGTTTTGAGCAAGACTTGGGAAAGCATTTGGTACGACATGAGCCAACAACAGACACACCTAAGTCTTTGTATCAGGGAGTGATTTTTTTTTTCTTCAAGAAAACTGTTTTCTTTCAAAAAAAAATTTAATTACAATCGTGGCATATAAATTATTGTGGCAATAATCGTCATTTTCTCACTTTGTTTGGTTCTAAGAAACTGTCAGATTACCAAAAAATTTATAAAAATGGGAGGGGGGAATACAAATTCACAAAAATATTCTTCATTTTAGAAAAAAATGTCTTAGCAAAAAAAAAGCAATCTTACAAAATATGATTTCATGACAAAAATATTGGAATGAGGGGGAAAAAATCATTTACTAAAACGTACAATTCTGCAAGAATAATGTCCCTATTTGATACGGAAAATATTACAATATTACTCTAATTTTGTACTATTTGAAGGGGAGGGATCTTAGACATACCGTAATAATGTACAATTTTCTAAAAATGAAAGGAAAATATCTTTCAAGAAAAAGGTCCTAATTTTGCAAGAAAATGTTGGAATATTATGAGAATTATTTTCTCTTTAAAAAAAATTGTAATCTTACATGAAAAATGTCCCCAATTTGCAATGGAAATGTTGGAGTATGAGAAAAAAGTTGAAATGTCCATCCATCCTTCCATTCATTTTATAAACCGTTTCATCTCCACACGGCACACATAGACGAACAACTATTGCTCACACTCACGATCACACCTATGGACAATTTTGACCATTCGATCAACCCATCCTGCATGTTTTTTGAATGTGGGAGGAAACACACGCAGGCACGGGAAGAACATGCAAACACCACAAAGGGAGGCCAGAGCCTGGAATCGAACCCCGGACCTCTGAACTTCCTCGTAAACCCAACGCCACTCAAACAAAACAAAAAAAACTATTGAAAATCTCAAAGATTGCACAAAGGGCAGCAAGTGTCATGTCACAATCCTTCTCAAAGTTCAGGTTTGGGCTGCTGAGAAAAGCAAATAATCCCCAAACCGTTGAAAAAATTACACAGGTCCAACGCTGACAGATAACATATCGGCGCAGGCAAAGAGTCACGTTAGCCAAAAAACCAACACGACCGCACAAATGCCGCACAACCGCAAAAGTGCACACTGAGAACAACAAGAAGGCCAACTCATAAGAATCGACAACAACTGCAGGAAAAAAAAACCACAAAGATCTACACAGACTTTTTCAAGTTGAAATGTAACTCCATCGGCGAGAAGAGTTTCAAGCAAAGATCGTGCAACCTGAAAGCAGCAGCAGCAGATTTCTTGAGGTTTACAAGCTGAATGTTGGCACTAAAATGCAATTTTCAGTGTACATTTTCCTAAAAAAATTACAAATAGAACTTTCACACAATGACACATTTTTCGCCAGCTTTGGCAGTAAGGTAAAGCAAAATAAAAGTCTTTTGCTGTGTCTGTGTTGCTATGTGGAATATTCCACCTGCCCAGCTTGTATTCGCAATCAGTATTCATATTTACATATTGGCACAAATGCACATTTAAAAAAAATCAATAAAAAGTCAAGTTAGTATAATATTTGTTTGTCTTGAACTAATTCCAACATAGGAAAGGTGTTTCCGCGTTTTTAATTTAATCAGCCGAGAAAACTACATTTAATTTTTGAACTGTTTTACTTTGAAACGCCTCTACCGGAAATGGGGAGCATTTAAACTCACGATTAATGTCAGTCCGCACGAGCCGCTTTAAAACGGCCACCGTGCAGCGAAAAGATCATTTCTACACACTTGACAACAAAACACATTTCAAGTCGGATCTCGTTTACAAGTTATGACCTTTTAATTATACTTTTCTAATTAACAAAGATGAAATGGGGCCGGGTGCTCTCACTTCGACCTCCTTGATGTCGACCAGGAAGCCGATGAGACATCAAACATCAGTCATTCCCGGGGATGTTTGACCTATTAAATGGGTTCGTTGGTCAGCACACTCTCGCGTTTGACAAGAGGCGAAATAAAGTCACTTTCAATCCATTTTGTCCCCCATTCTGATTGCTTCTCCAAAGGCTCGCTTGACGAACATGTCGCCCGGCAGCATCGTGCGCCTCTTTGCCGCTAACAAGCACAACACGCTCGAAGCCTTTTCGACTGAGCAAAGCAAGCTGCACCGTGACATTTTCTCGAAACAGCTCAGAACACGACTCGTGCTTCTTGTTCGACAGTTGAATATGGTGAGGTGTGCGGGGGGCGCATACGACAGTAACGGCAATTGTAAAGTACAAATCCACCGCACCTCCTCTTAAAGGGGGGACGACGTCGGGGAGTGAGCCATGCAAAGAGCTCCGATTGAGTTGGAAAATGCACCGCAAACAAGAGTGTTTGTGGGCTCGCGCGAGTTATAAAGAGCGTGAGGTGGGGGGAACTTACCTGACAGCTGAGCGGCGGAGTGCTGGCACTGAGCGGGATGGCCGAGTCGCTGCCGTCTGATACGTGTGCGGCGCCACCATGTTGGGAAGGTACAAACGACAAGGCGGTACACAAGAAGGGCAGCCAGCCTGACTGCCGGCTTGTTTATCTGCTCGGCTACCGATTGCCACCACCCCCCTCGATCGCAACTTCCAACCCTCCTCTTGCAGACCACCTCCCGCGGTCACTTTATTAAGCAAAGCATCCAGTGACAGCCAGTCCAAGAAGAACTGAGCCTTTCTATTTGCTCACGTCTAGAAACGCATGGCCACCACGGATGCAACAATGCAACCCAAACATCCATTATCCAAACACCCAAAAAGTTGTTTATGATGGTTTGGAAGCATCAATCCATTCACTTTCTCTCCGATTTGTCATCATTTGGGTCCCCGAGGTGTTGGAGTCTATCCCAAACTTAAATTGAAAAAACATTTTTTGGTTGAAATCTTATAAAAACGAAAATGCTTAAAAAAACACCAACCGGAAACCACCTTGTTAAAATGAACTAAAACTAAGTATAAATTTAGCAAATATATCCTTTGTTTTCATCTTTGTTAATATTGCTGAACTTTCAGGGGTTTATTTTAAATGAATTAATTTCAGTATTGCTAAACATCCATCAACCAGTTCGGGTGTTGAGGTTTATGTTACAGTATTTTATTACGCAACAGTGACCTTTAAAAAAAAAAAAAGTTGTACTCAACAAATTAAACTATATAGTTAAGAAAAAAATTATCCTAAAACTAATGACAGCTAAACTAAAACAAGGCAGTTTTGAATAAATAAACCCTGTTAAAAAGGCAGAACCCTGCTCTAAAATCTAATTAACAGAATTTTAAACACATAAGTGTCAAAACAAATACAAAACACCTATCTTGAAAAATCAAAAACTATTATCACGTTGGTGCACATGCTGACAAATAATCTGGATCCAGATATTTTTTGTTTTTTAAAGTAGACTATACATCTCTTAGATTGAATTCACTCAATTTTATTTCGTTAAGTCTTTGTATGGAGCCAGATTATTTTATTTTACGCATCCACTTGACAACATACGTTTTTCAGTATACATGTGAACTAACAGAAAAGAAAAACGAGATGCATTTGGGGTGTACTGAAGTAACCTTTGCGGTCTGGACGCACTGCAGCGCGTCGCTTCACCTTTGTATATGTACACGCTCTTCTTGTTCGTCTGCAAATTATTTTCACCGAAGTTACCTTTGTCATCAACCGTATGTCTCTCACACTCACACACACACACGCGCGCGCACACACACACAATCTCAAAGTCCTCTTTCACTTGTCAATATTCCACTCACAAGTTAACACACTGACACTTGCAGAGGTCAGTTGGTTTGTTATTTTTTGCTATGATGCAAGTTATAGAAGAATAGGAGCATGATGCCACCTGACTCGCAATATATCAATCAATCTTTATTTAATTTATCAGCATGTAGCATTCGAAAAAGAACTAGTAGCTGCTGCCACTTTCTGGCTGACACATGAATGACAAGATTTTTCAGTGTTTTCGAAGGCACTGAAACAGTAATTGGGGATATTACCATGATTTAATAAAAATAAGGCCGACAGTTCCGTAGGTAGCAGTGATTCCCAAACTGTACAGGGCCTGGCTTACATCCAAGGGGTGCGCCAGATTTACAGCGGTCGCTTGACAATGTTTTTCCAACTCAATCAAAAGGTTACAAGTGAGCATTTGTACTTAAATAAATATTATTCTCGAAAAAAAAAATACACATTTTGTAGTTGTCATTCCCGTTGTTAGGGGTTTCGTTAATGTTTCTTGACTGTAGTGGCCTTTTCCAAATGTGTCGGTTCAATTTCACGCTTCAATCCCAAGTGTGCTTCACATTTGTGATTAATTATTGCCATTTTTTTTTTTTGATTGGCTGAGAAAAGTCACTCGGTGACTCATTGTGAGGTGTGCAGGTACAGCCAATGTGAACAATTAAGTTATCAAAAATATATAATTCTTATAGAGGTGGTTAAAAAACGGATTTGTGTAACTCATTCACTGTTTTTGTTTTGTTTTTTTCCAAGAAATTCCTGTTCCATTTCTTAATTCACTTTCACAATTTTGTCGTTGCTTTTGAAGTCTTTTGATGCCATTTTCACAAAACATTTCCATTTCTTTGCTTTCGACTCCTGTTCCCACCTTTAGCTTGACGTTCCCTTTTGTCTATTCACGAATAACCACTTGGTTGATTGTTGTGATGCTTTTTGTGATTGCGATTGCTCAAGACATAAAAAAAAAATAAAAATCTATACGTTACATTCATCAGTGTAAAGAAATTAGAAAGCTCAACAGCAGCTCTTGTTAGCACACTGCACAAGGCAAAATGGCCGCCCCAAGATGAATCAAAATGGATGGATTTGTCTAATTAATTCATGTCCCACAAAAAAAGAGACATTAATCAGAAACCAGTGTTTCGATTTGAGGGGGCGCGTACCACAGATGATTGTCAAGAACATTCTTGACTTGACTTCCCTCACTTGAAGTGGCCCATTAACAAAAGTCAGTTGAGTCAACTTGAATTGATTATGTTCCATCCTCCTCATCAAAGATTACTCTTCCATGTGGTGTGTTGTGACGATCCAGCAGTCACTGAGTGGGGGTAAGGGGGAATGTGTGGCAGTAAAAACAGTTGACGTGTTATCTGTCGTCATGTTTACATGCCCTTTCCACAGATAACTCACCTTGACTTATTTTGCCTTCTTTCTGCAGTTTCTTCAAGTGGTGCACCAGGTTGATGTTGGCCACCTCATGCAGATGCTCAGGAGTGTCCTGCACCGCGTAGACGAAAAACAGATTATGATCTCAGATTTTTTTCCCCCCCACAAAAATCATGTTTCTCATTTGAATCAATTGTGTTCTCCCTTTGCTTCTAGAAAAAGCAAACAATGAAATCACTCAAAAGAAATGTCAGGGTTTTTTTTTCCCAGTTTTTCCAGGACATTTAACTATTTTTCTCATTTTCCAGGTGTTTTCAATGACTGGAAAATTGGTCAAGCATTTTCCAGGTTTTAAGTGAATGGGTAAATCTGCTCAGCCCCAAAAAAAAAATAAATGCAGAACTACACGCCTTTTATCTCTTAGGAGAAAAATGCCCAATACGGTTTCTGCTATCCACTTAATTCTGTCACTGATGCTCCTTTGTGCCAGATACACACAAAGTGGGCGGAGCAATCCTAAAAAATGGCTGCTTATGTACTGTCAATTCAGGCTTTCTGCGCATTCTCCAGTCAACCTAATCAATTTTTCTTTGGAAGCGTTCCAGTGGCTGTAGTCAGTTCAGCGCCCTCCGAGGGTAAAACATCAAACTGCACTCGTTGAGGTTTGTAAACAATCATCAGCTTTGAGTGGGTTTTGTTTTATTAACCTTGTAGACAATCTTGACAAGCTCCATCGAGGAGAAGGACTTTCTAGCTGCGTCCCGAATGACGGCCAGGATCTGTTGTTCCCTCTGATTGCGGTGGCTGATGTATTGCTGGATTTTGGCGCCGGCATCCTGAACTACGGGACCGTGACCTGCGCACCAATTAGAAGCGTTTGACATTAACTTTCAGTTCAATGAGAAAAGGAGAGACCTCAACCGAGGCACGATAATCCCGATTAGGATCAAAATGTACGTACGGCTGATGTCTCAGTTTTCAACCCAAAAGTGAAAGGGATGTATTAAATTTTGATTTGTGGCCAAGAAATGGAAATGGGAAGGGGAGAAAATTTTTGATTGATTCAAAACTTAAACTTACAAAACTGCATTTTCCGTTGGCCCATGCCAAGGAAGATTAAGAATACAACAGCAAAAACCGTTGGACAGCCGATTCATCACATGGCTCTGTCAGCATGCTAACTGGCACAACATAAATACATCCATAAATACAGTTGACTTGACTTGACTTAACATCAGCTTCCGAGGACACGCCTTGGTGGAGGTACACAGAAAAGACAGCAGCAACAGTGTGAAAGGTAGACTTTTCCCTCACCGGGGTAGATGAGATCGGCGCGGATGTCCATGAGTATCCTCAGCGAGTGCATGTAGTCGTGAAGGTCCTCGAAAACAACTGTACCCTCGCCCAGGATGCAGTCGCCCGAAAACAGAGCCTGCTCCTCCTCCAGCAGCAACGACATGTGGTCGTCAGTGTGGCCCGGCGTGAAAACCACCCTGACAACAAAACGGATGAGGATGACGCAACCGTAGCTTCCGAGTGATTGTTCGAAATGACATCCATTGTTTCATCTCCCCCCCCCCATTTAAGAACTTTTTTTTTGGATCAGAACTTACTTGAGTGTTGCTCCCTCCGTGTGGACCACATCGCCGTCTTTCAAATACGTGTACTTGTGGCTTCCCGAGACCTCCTGGACCTTGCTGGATCGGGGTAGTTTGCTGACACGGATCTCAGAACCTGCCGCAAACGTACACTTCCTGTCAAACATCTCTTATTCAGTTTTCAGAGCTTTTTTTTTTTTTAGCGGGGGGATGGGAGGCAACATAGTCCCAATGTCCTCACCCGTGATTTCCCTGCAGATGTCCTCCACGCCGCCCGTGTGGTCATGATGCCAGTGCGTGACCAGGATCTCCTGAATGCTGGTATTGAACATGCTCAGTGCCTCCTTCAGACTGCTGATGTACTCGGGCACGGCCGATTCGCCCGTATCGATGAGTACTCGTCTGAAGAATGACATATGACATATGGTACATACAAATAAGAGTCTGTATATTGGGTCAAAAAGTCATCTGAATTTTGTCATGACATCATTTTGGTGTATGTGATGCACATTGAAACGAACATGACCGCAACCATTGTTTCCATTTATGCATTAATGTATATTCATCTTCACTGAAATATCGATATATAAAATCAGTCAATGAGGCCCTCCACGGGAAAACGTAATTACAATGTCGCCCGCGACAAAGATTCGTTTGACACCCCTGACCTACAGTCAAGCAAACCTAAAATTCCCACAAATTGTCATGGAGTGTCTGTCACATTTTAAGTAACAAAACTTGTCCACATAGCGATCTTACGTGATAATCAATCTTCCAAAATCAAAGAACGTCATAGTAATATTGAGGCCACCTGTTACCGGTTCCGACCAGGTAGGTGTTGGTGCCCTGCAGCGTCTTCGGTCCCGGGTTGCAACCCAAAACTCGAACCACACGGGCAGACAACTGCGCGATACGCGGAATGACGCTCATGGCCGGCAAGTCAAGCCAAAAGGCGCGCAGGGTTGTCAGTGACAACGACTACGTATTACTAGTCTTAGTCTTCGTCGTCTTCTTCTTCTTCTTTTTTCGTATTCTTCTTCGTCGTCGTCTTGTTGTTCGTCTTTTCTTCTTCTTCTCCGTCGACTAGAAGGATTTGTTTAGCTCGTGATGTAGCCGATTGTAGCAGAGGAGATGTTTAAGGCCAAAAAAAAAAATTTGTCAAAATATGACTTGGGGCGTTATTTTAAGAGGCTGGCATTGTTGACTTCCTATTTCCGAGCAGCCTTCACAATAAAAATGTGCATCCGATAAACACTGCTGTTTCTCAAACTGGACACTTGGTGGTGCTATTGTTTGATGTAAGAAGTTTTGTCGAGCGGGGTCTGGTGTTAGATTAAGGGACAGTCTGATATCACGTCTTTCCACTTTCTAATGCACTCATGCGCTGCCTTTGTGGATAGTCAAAAATCACTTTGGGACACAAAATCAATAGATCCATCAATCTATCAATTTAATGTCACGATTCTGATCGTATGTGTCTCCAGCAGGTGGCGGAGGAAGGCCTTCCCAGCCAACTATTTAAGGACTTCCTCGGCATGTTTTTCGCACTTACCTTTGTCGGTGGTTTTCGTTGTAATTATTTGTCATGGTGTTTTGTATCAGACGCTATTTTTTGACAAGCTATTTCCATTTATATGTTGTCCTTGCCTTATGCAACTGTTTTGGGTTGTTCCGTTTTACCAGCATCCTTTGTTGTTCTTTGTCGGTCTTGCGACCTACTTTTTGGAAATACTGTAAACCTTTTTTCCCAATTATTTCTTAGTTCACGTTTCTGGATTGCAATTTTGTCCGGAACCTTCCGGAAAACCTAACAATCTATTTAGCTAGCTAGCTCATCACCAAGATTTGCGGATGCCTGATCATGACACTGATCATTTCAATTAGGTGTGTTGGAGGAGGGAGATAACTAAAACAGGCTGGATAGGGGCCTTCGAGGGCCAGACTTGGGCAACCGTGAATCCAGTTTAGTCTGGCGTTACCTTCAGGGACAGGGTGAAATCACAGCTTTGCTCACGATGTGTCTGTGAATGCTCATAAAAGATGCAATTTCTTTCCTATTTAATGGAGCCTCTTACAACACTAAAACAGTGCATATCCGCCTCCCTACAATGCACTGCTCCAATATCATCTATCATATTTTTATGAGGGGAGAGGTGGTTTTTTTTTTTTTTTGGGTATATGTTGACCTCGTTGATGCCATATCATCAAACGGAGGCGCTAAATTCACTTCATGCCTCCTCTGGTATTTGTCTGTGGTGATAAAACGAGGCGCCGGCTGGAATATTTACAAGTGGAATAAATGGGAGGGGCGGTGTCAAAGCCCCAACAACCCCCCGCCCACACACACACACGCACACACACACACACACACGCACACACACGCGCGTAATTACTTGACGTAATGGCAGTGCACCGGGCCCGTAATCTCCCATTAGAATCCGTCTGGATGCCTTCTAATTCAATATAAATGCAAATGATTGGAGAGGGGTGGGAGAGAGGAGAGCAGGTCTGAGACTATACAGCAACAGTATGGTTGAGCCTGCCGCAATCATGATGCTTCCTGTCTGTACAATGTGGAGGCCGAGCCTGCTTGTGACCTCGCGTACTTAGATGAGTGATGATGTTGGAGTCACTAGTGGTGGATGGACGGTGGGAAAGAAAAGACACTGCTGCCACATTTCTCCACCTCCAGCAGCTGCTCCTCCTTTTTCTCCTCGTCCTGTAAAGTCCTTTCTGATTCTCCTCTTTCCACTTTCATCCCCCAGCGTACTCGACCTCCCCCTCATTCCAACTCATTTGAAGTATCAAAAAAAATCCTCTTGTCCGCTTACATTGCCTCTCGAAAAGAGCAGACAAACGACAAAAAAACAAACAAACCCAGCTGCATTTCCAAGAGCCATCTTTGGCACTTTCAAGACGCTCTCGGCGGTCGTTCAAGAGTTGACTTGAACTCGGTTGCTAACCAACACAGCAGCACAACACAGAGGCACGTAAACAGTCTCTCGGATGACGATCGGACATCATGGAGCATTTTCGTGTTAAGTCAGACATTGATGTGCGTTCGCCACTAAGGGAATGTTGTGTATTGTGCTTTTGCCCAAGTGTTGCCGACCTTGTCTGCAATTGAGTAATTTGGAGCAATTTTTCAATCCAAATTTTGGGAAAGGGTGCTTGTTGAATGAGTGTGCGCGTGTTGGTGTCATCATTTTTCCATCTCCCGATGCCCCCTCCAAATTCTGAATGTGACCGACCCTCATCCAGACGATTGGTCGCTTCGTCTTGGCGACACCGCTCCCTGATTGGACGGCGGCAGGGGCAGGGGCTGGAAGTCGCTGATGTGTTTGTGGCTGTTGCTAAGCTCCTGTTGCTAAGAGGCCGGCCGCTGTTGCTAGGAGACGCATGATGCATTATGGATGCCAGCCCGCTCCGCTGAATTGCTGATGAGCCCCTCGTCGACTGACGCCTGATTGTGTCCGCCACAGAAGGCGTCAACAGTGAGACATGGCTGCCAAGAGGTCACGCATACGACATCACTGAGCCACTTTTAAAACTGCAGGTTTGAAAGGAAACTAAATTGTGCGAAATAGCAAACCCAGCGCTTGGTCCAAAAGAGATTCCAGCCAACACTGTGTTATTCAAAGCCAGCGCATTGGGTTCAGGAATTACTGGCTCAATTCCCCCCCCCCCACACCCCCCCTTCGCCTCACCTTCACCCTGCTCTGAAACCGTAATTTGAAAACCCAAGCCCCAATTTCAACTCCTAGTTTCAAACCCTAATTTAAAATCCAAGCCTAGCTGAAAATCCTACTTTGAAACCTGAACTATATTTCAAAACCCTAACCATAGTTTGAAAGTGTAATTTGAAACCCTAACCCTAGTTTGAAAACCTACTTTGAAACCCCTGTTTAAAACCCTACCCCCTATTTTAACCCTTTCAGGGACAACGGTTACTACAGTGGACAGTTTGTCAGGTTACAGGTTATCATTATTGGTTTATGAAAGGGTTAAACCTCTAACCGTAGTTTGAAAGTGTAATTTGAAACCCTAACCCTAGTTTGAAACCCTACTTTTAAACATAGCCCTAGTTTCATATCCATTTTCAATTCCGCTTATCCTGAAGAGGGTCGTGGGGGTTGCTGCGGCCTATCCCAGCTGACTTTGGGCGAAAGGCGGACCAACCCCTAAACTGGTTGCCAGTCAGTCACCGGGCACATATAGAAATGAACAATCATACACACCCGCATTCACGCCGCTAATGAGCGGGAACCGATGCCGCCCGCACACAAATCAGGCAAAGTGTACCACTACACTATCAGCGACTTAAGTTTAATAACCTAATTTGAAACCCTTAACGATAGTTTGAAAGGCTAATTTGAAACCCTAAGCCGAGTTGAAAAACCGACTTTGACAACCTAACCATCATCTGAAACCATAAGATGTGACTGCCAATGAGAAGAAATGACTTTGACATAGCTTGACATCAAGCTAAGCTAACACCGCTTAGGAAGTTGTCAGTCGGGCTTCCGCCGCCGCTGCTAGTTGTTACCATTTTGTCTTCAAATGCGCTTGGGGGCCAGGGAAGCGCATTTGAAGCAGATGCCAAAGCGCATCCACGAGAAGCCTGCTCCTCTTCCTCCTCCTCGTCCAGCTGTCAAGCTGGCGTGTGTGATTGTGCAAAGCAATTTTCCCATGCTAATCTCGCACAACCCAGCGCGGCGCCATTGAGGTGGCAAAGGCAGCGGCAGACGCCACAAGTGACCCGGCGCCCGAGGAAATGGGCCACCTGATGCCCGTAAAAATCACATTTTCTCTTCACAGTTGGACACTCCCCAAATATTCGAGCAGGGGTGGGCAACAGACGGACACTTTTTGGACCGGCACATCGAAGATATTTATACTTTTTTTTTTTGTATGGCGTGTTTGGAATAATCATTCAATAACAGAAACATTATCGGAAACTGGAATAATTGTCACATAAAATGTGCTTTTCCCCCTCTTATATTTGGATGTGGAAATGGTTTCATTTTTAAAATGTATTTAGCTGTAGTTGGTTTAAGGGATTAAAAAACTATTTTCGACAAATGCAATATTTCCATGTTATTTGTGAATTTCAATTTGATGAATTTATTCCGTAATTACATCATAAATTCATTGCAAACACGACAAAAGAATTCAAATCACATTTAACCATTTGAGGGACAGCGGTTACGACAGTAGACAGCTTATCATTACTTGAGCACGAGTTTAACGATTTCTTATAAATACCATGAAAATTACATAAAATACTGGTTATAAATATTTATATTATACAAAATAAAATATTAAAAAATAAATGTATATATACCAATCTACATCATTGTTTGACTGTAAACAATTCCATGAAAACATTTTTATGTGTATAAACTTAACAAATATTGGCTTATCTATTGTATTAAACAACTACGTACACTTAAATTTAAAATTATTTAAAAAAAGGAAAATGAATACATTTACTATAAAAAATGATTTTTTTGCGACTATATTTACATCATTCATCCTTTCAAAAAAAAAAACATGTCTGCCTATTAATCTTGCACACACGTGCATGCACACACCGAGTTTTACTTAATAAATACTCCCCACGTAGGACATTTACAATACAACTTTATTGACACCAATCGAACAAAATAGCTCCGGTTGCTTTTCTGTACAATGTGCTGATGCCGTCTGTGTGCGCGCGCACGCACAATTGTACTCGTCGTAGCACACGGCCAACAATCAAATAACCACCGAAAGAATGATTGAAGGATTGAACCTTGAGTCCCGGTTGTAGCGGATACACACACGCGCGCGCTCTCCGTTTGCGTGTTTGCTGAGAAAGAAGGCAAGCTGAAAGAAAGCAGTCGGCAAGATGGCAATCACGTGGCTAACACTGCAATCAATTGCAAGGAATACTGTACCACAAACTGGATTTTCTCAGGTCATAAATGAAGCCATGAAGAAGCCTGGACGGGCATATCGAACGAATTCGGGCCCGACCAAAATGGATTCCCACTTTTACCATAAGAGAATACCTGTGACTGACTCAATTAAAAAAATAAAATAAAGATCAATCAAGTCACTTATTTTTTTGCTTGTTAAATGTTTATGACAATAAGATTATTGATTACAGGCAGAAAACGTTTTTCGGATCCTATCTGCCGATTAATGAAATGAGGCTAAATCGGTCGGGCCCTAATTTTTATCTTCACTTCACACAACCTAAAAAAAAAGCGTCTCATGCTGACAACTGGTATTAATTTGACGCTTGCACAGCTACCACATAAATTTTTGCACAACTATTGTGGTTAAAAAAACGTGTGTCTGGAAGTGAAGACAGCCCATCGAAACCACAATACCTAAAAATGAAGTGAAATGAATAAATAGAAACACATTGGGGATGACTGGCGCGGCGTCGACCCTAAATGCTACATAGATCATCATCTCCATTTATTATTATACATGAAAACATCGTACTGCGCTACCTTGACGCACACCGATGATACAACGGCTTCATCTCGTTTTATCTCGCAGACTTTTTATGGCCGAATTTGGTCAACATCACTGACCAGCTCACAACAGCCAATTCTCATTCGCTGACTCCCACGTCACTCGCCTTTGGTGGTGACCCCAAAACAAACAAAAATCGGGATATACTTTGAACTCAGCAAACTGCTCTGCCATTGGTTGAAAGGACGTTACATGATCTACGGACCCCAAGTTGCTGGCTGGGCTGCCTTCCCTTGCATTAGCCTTACTCATTTTCTCGTGATTTTTGTCAAATTGGTTCGTGGCTGTTTCTCGAAAGCCCTTGAAAGCCGACGCCTGTGGTACTAAGTCTGCATTCAACAAATATTCATCAAACAAAATCGAGCAGCACGACTTACTACTACAGGTGAATAATGAATTGATTTTGCATGAAAAGTGGGGTGAGATCCCCGGAAAAACTCGAAAATGAGTTCAAGAGCTACAAAAAAAAAGATTTAAAAAAACTGACAGAGAAAAAAAAAATTGAAATTTTATGGGAAAAATCTGACACATAAAACAAACAAATAAATAAATAATTACAACGGTACAACAAAAGTGTGAGAGTATTAAAAATTCTGAAGAGTGATCACGTGGTTGTTCATTCGGTGTTAAATTTTTGGTTATGTTGGGACAGGAGAACTGAATCGATCTCTGTGGGTCAAGGGACGCTGCAGCTCTCGTTTACTTTCACGTTTAGCTTGTAGCGGACGTGCGTAACGTCATGCCTGGTGTGATTATGACGTCTCGGGGAGCGCTGGTGAAAGGAGACTGATTCTCTCCGCTTTCATCTATAACCGCTTCAAGGCGTAGTAGGCAGGAATAGCTGTTAGGATTGTCGATGTTTTATGTTATAGGTTTGTTGTATTGTTATGTTACAGCTGCGCTTTGTTATGTTTGTTATATGCATGGGCATATTGTACAAAACACATTAAAAAAAAACAATGTAAATAAATGACAGTTGTGACATGTGTGCCTTTAAGGGGCGTGGTCTAGCGAGTAAGGATCTAGGTTTGAGCTGTGGCCTACACAAGGTCCTTGCGAGCGTTTTCATTTTGCATTTGTGTTTTGGACCATTGGACTGTTCAAATTTTGGTTCCGAACCCAAAGCAAAAAAAGTCGCAAGTCGAGATGCCGCTGTAAAAACGTGTACGTAAACTCCCCGTGCGTTCTATTCATTTCAAAACTCAATTTGTGCCTCGGGGGAGGTCACGAAGAGAAACAAAATGAACATCACGTCAGAAATGAGGAGAGGAAAATCTTGGCTGGAAAACTTCAAGCTACAGAAAGACATTTTGTTTTCAGGGTATTCAACTCATTCACTGCCAGCCCGGTTAAAATGGATCTTTGCCGTCGATGGCAGTGACAGAGTTAAAATGAAAAAAACAAAACAAAACCTTTTCATTGGAATCATGACGAGGGGGCAGAGGAAGAACGCACGTCAGACGGCAACGCGGCCAAGAACAACAGGAGCAGGATGGCTCGCTGACGAGCTGGCTGAGTCGCCGGATCGCTCCTTCCTACTGAGGAAGCACTTTGAGGATGGCGTTGACTTCTTCAGCCACTGTTGTCAACGCAAACGCAAACTGATCCTGTGAAAAAAAAAACAAAATCACATTAAAAACAAAAAAAAAGTGCAAAAATTGTGGACATTAAATCAAGTGGTAAAATGGACGCATTTTTATCCATCTCAGGAGGCGGCCATTTTGCCACATGCTGTCCATTGAAAATGACATCACACAAGGGCTCAGCTTGCCAGTGTCACATGACCAAAACAAGACAACGGCTGAGCCATGATTGGTTGTTACCGGCCTTCTCCTGAGATCGATAAAACGGCTGCATTGCTGCTTCATTCATATTCCACAAACACAATATTCATCGGAATGCCATCTTTCGGGCCAATGGGGCCACATTGAACGTATTGTCGAAGGCATTGTTGACTTGATTTCCCCTTTAGTGTAGTCACTGCTCTATTATAAGATAAGATAAGATAAGATAAGACACCCTTTATTAGTCTCGCAATGGAGAAATTCCCAATTCACAGCAGCAAAGTTATAAAAGGAAGAAGAACAACAACAAAATATAGGAGCTGCTGGAAAGGCAGCCACTCACGCGGCGCCATTTTGAAGTCAAAATAACAAAAATAACACAACACAACACAACACATAGGACACAGACAGTCGTGCAATCTTCACCACTTTTCTGCATACACTTTGTCTGAAGCAGTTCTAGATGAAAGAGGAGAGGATCAAAGTGTCCTTTCACCAGTGGATCAGAGACGTCATGCTCAAAATGTGCACACGTCTGCTACAAGCTAAGTTTTGAAAGCAAACACGAAGCTGTAGCGTCCATTGACGAAAAAGAGATTGGCTCACATCTCCTGTCCCATGTAAATCCACTTCAGTTCCAAGCCGCGACTCCCAGTTCCACATCCGCATCGGCGCTCCGCGCTAACGCTCCTTTCTTCTTGTCGTCGGCTCCTCAAGCCTTTCATCCATCCAGCCGCAGACCGTTCAACAGCACCGATCTCTCCGCTGAACAAAGCGGGGCTGTGAAAAATGCTGCCCATTACAGGCGCAAGACACAAGCGCCCCGGGACTGTCCAGCAACGACAGTCAAATGGCGCCGACATTAATCCCAGTCAAAAACAGTGCTGGTATACCCATGCTGCCGAGAAGGCGCAACCACCAAGCACAGAGC
>CAAKHF010024909.1:0-16306 GCA_901007745.1 Hippocampus kuda
TAACTGGAGCGCTAATGAGAGAGAAGCGCTCCAGTTAGCGTAAGGTTTTTAGCCTTCGAGAGCTAACTATGACCATCGAAGACTACGAAGCGTCCCGTGGCTGTTTTTAGCATGATAACAAGTAAAGCATTCGAGGAAACGATCATTTATTTGAATGTCCGTCGAGCCGCGGGACGCTTCATAGTCCTAAACGGCCTAGTTAGCTCTCGAAGGCTAAAAACATTACGCTAACTGGAGCGCTAATGAGAGAGAAGCGCTCCAGTTAGCGTAAGGTTTTTAGCCTTCGAGAGCTAACTATGACCATCGATGACTATGAAGTGTCCCGCGGCTGTTTTTAGCATGATAACAAGTAAAGCATTCGAGGAAACGTTCGTTTATTTGAATGTCCGTCGAGCCATAAGCAATTTACTCTGAGCAGCTAATTGGATGCTACGGATCCGCTAGCTTCAGTATGAACAAACATAGACAGTGAGGTCCCTCTTGGCAATGGCAGAGCAGCTATGAGTTTGTTGAGTCCAGGAAACTCGCAGCTGTGACCGAAATAAACATTGTTCACTATGTAAACCAGTGTGGTGTTTGCTGTTGCCGTTTCCGAACGAACCAGTAGAGGTCGCTGTTGGATAAAACTTCGTTGTAGTGAATGTCTTTGCGAGGCTGGAGCAGAGAAAATGATTTCGTAAAACGCAACAGGGGGTTTTTCGTCGTATGGGGGGCAGGAGAATGGGAATTGTGTTCATGCATGAAGATTTTTTCACATAAGGGGGTATTTTCGCCCATGTAGGTTTCGTTCTAGAGGAGTTTCACTGTACTTATAGCTGCTCTGCCATTGGCTACTACTGATCATCCCGGCCTCCCATTGGCCAAGAGGGATCTCAATATCTAGGTGTGTAGATACTGTAGCTAGATCCGTGGAAGAGAGAGTGGAATGCATCCGATTAGCTGCTCAGAGTAAATTGCTTGTGGCTCGACGGACAGTCGAGTAAACGAACGTTTCCTGGAATGCTTTACCTGTAATAATGCTAAAAACCTTCCGCTAACTGGAGCGGAGCGCTAATTGGAGAGAAGGTGAGTTCCATCGCGCGAACTCTGGGCATCGAGGACTTCGAAATGTCCCGTGGCTGGCTTTAAAAATTCATTGCACAACATCAGCTGAGCAACGCTGTCTTGTGTGGTGATCGAGGGGAGGTCAAATTAGAGACAGTGAGATAGTGGAAAGAAAAGCCACCAGGTGTGTTACTAGTCTCATTTTGTTGCAAATAGTCCTACATTTGTTATACTGTATTTTGTTGCTATACCTGTATTGTAGGCTGCAGTTTTTGTGTTATAAACAGTTTTTGGACCATATATTTTTGCTTGTGTTGTTACACGTGTATTTTGTTCATACTTGCATGTTCATAAAGGACATGTATCATAGTCGTATCCCACATAGGGAAATTCTGTTATAAGAAAGGATTGGACAGCGTAAATATGATTCCTTACTGGAGAATACTTACTGGTATAAGGCGCATAGAATACGAGCTACAATAGTGGCTGCGGTTGTGTTATACATCCACTAGATGGAGCTACGCTAAAGGGAATACAATACAGCTTTATTTATGTAAGCTTTCACAACCGCTGCATCTGTAACAAAGCACTTTACAAAACATTTTAAATACTCCGTCCAAGAAATCAGAATATTGATCCATAAATGAGGCGCATCGGATTATGTGCTGTCGACTTTTGAGAAAATGAAATGCTTTTCGGTGCGCCTTATAGTACGGAAAATACGTTCAAACACTATTACTGCTCATCAACAATTCCCCACGTTGCCCTTGAGGAACACCAGCTTTTAGAGGTTGGTGCTGGCAATGGCAGCCCTCATGCGGTCACAAAGGAAATTTCTGTGGTTTGGACGTGGCTAATGCGCCCAAGTGCCAACGTGTGGTGCAAAACCTTATTTGCCTATGGTTGTCTGTGCTTTTCAGGTTAATGACGGTTCAGGCGACAGCCCAAAATCGATTCAGTTGGCGCCTATTCCGTCAGCGTCAAAGTTTCCGTCAGTCGTCAGTCCGCCGTTCGAAACTCGAGGCCGTCAGCGACGGATTGACGGATGGACCTTCCGTTGGTACGGATCGACCGCCCTGCACGCCATGCACAATAACGCTTTGTGTAACATACGGCCGATTCACGGAGAACCACAACTTTGTCGTTCTTCACACAACAGCAACAACAGCCTACATCATTTCCCTTTCGATGAAAGAAACTTTCTCACCGTGAGGAGTGAATGAGTCACAAATCAAATCAACCGCGGACAGGACACACCCCGCATTGTCACTTTGAACTGGAATTTTAACTGATCTGCCGTGCAGTGTATATAATCTGCTCGTTTCAAGGAAGCGCACTCGGCTCACCAGCCGAGTGTCGGCCTGAGGCAAGGCTGAAGACTTCCATCACAGTCTCCGCTCGCCACAGGTCCCTGAGCCAAAGAAGGCCAGGGCACAGGTTAGTCGAATACTTTTCTGTCACATAAATTGAGGACAATTGTTCAAGACCTTCAAAGAGCAAAATAACACCCTGTCTGTGTATGTGTGTGTGCCACTGCTCAAGTTTAGATCCAGCTAGGTAGATGGACTTTGACAATAATAAGAAATGGCTCATTGGGTTCTATATGAAGGGGGAAAGTGCTCGGTGACACAGCTTAAAAGGTTTGAGATTTTAAAGATAAGGATAAGCAATAGGAAATAGATTTCCTGGGATACTTCTTCTCTTGTGGCTACAAAAAAGCCTCCAGTCAGGATAATTGAAAAAATATGGGAGTGTAGTGTCATTTTAATTTCTGGAGAGACAAGGAAGTGTCAATTTATTAGCAAACGCCAAAATGTAATCCTTCACCAGTGTGTCGCTAAGCACAGAGTATGTGCCAGCTCACTACGGATCTGATAAAAATTGTTGAAAGTTTGAAACTCATTGCGGCATTATGCTGATGAGCTTGTGTTGTTCACTGCAAACGGGGTCAAACGAAGGTGCTGTTAGGGTTTGTATGTGATCCCAATTGCACGACAACATGCAGGTATAGTGGAAGCCAACACTTGCCGTTTGTTTATTGTAAATTCCCCCAGTGTGGGACAAATAAAGGATTATCTTATCTTATTCGAGTCTTTGCAAATTCACTTAGGGAGAAGCACGAAGAAGCCACAGGGAAAATGTCCATGCAGGAAACGAGAAACTGCAGGAGATGCCAACAGAGCTCACTGAGGTGGTAACGGCATGAACTTGCACTGAGGAATGGTTTGGGAGCCAATTTATACCAGTCCAAACGAGCAGATTGGCAACAGGTGGGTGATGAGCTGACGAGCATCAGGTGTGAGGTGCAGCGCACCCTGGCTGAGGAGGCTGCCTGGCTGGCCCCTCCCTAACAGGTGTGGCGTCTAATGGCTCTGATGTCATCCACCGCGGGTCTGCCATCATCCATTCCAACTTCAGCTGGTCGCTTCCTTGGCCTAAAATCGGCGAGCGAGTCATAATTGTCTTCGTCCGCTTTGATGGCTATTTCTTTCATAAGTCCGCGACGGGAGCACATCGACACCGCTCACTTTCCTGGGCCTTGCTGTGACCTTCAAAGCCAAGTTCCAATAAAACCAGCCCGAAATGTCCTCTGTGATATCTAAAGTACATCACCTAACTGTAAGCTGTCCACTGCAGTGACCGCCGTACCCTTAAAAGGGTTAAACTTGACGACGACGAGGCTCGAGAGGCTTGCAATGAATGAGATGAGTTTGAAGATACAAAATAATTATGTTGGTTGCATTTTTCGAAGCTGGTTGTTTAACCGAAAGACAAAGTTAGCATCAAGGCACCGCTGAAGGCCTTTGCGGCAGCCATCTTGTACAGTTCCCAACAAGATGGCTATCATCCTCTGCTAGCTGTACTTCCATCTTTTCACTGCGAAGGTCTCACTCCAGCTAGTGCTAGCAATCCGTTAAACTTCCAGTTTGGGGGGGGAAAAAAGTCAACCGGCTCGGTTGCGTCCACCACATATCAACTTGAATATTCAATGGGCTAATCAATTCTACAACGATTGGTTTGTCTTCATGTACCGCAATGCTTCGCCGTGGAGTTGAGTCGTTTTTGACCGGGTGTTGAATCTCCTCGGTCACGTGTTTGATCGTGTCAAGCAGGTCAGTCATCTTTTTGTCTCATGTTGGCGCTTGTTATTTTTATCTGTTGCTCTTCCATTCCTCAAATTTGTGTGTGTGTGTGTGTGTGTGTGTGTGTGTGTGTGTGTGTGTGTGTGTGTGTGTGTGTGTGTGTGTGTGTGTGTGTGTGATAAGAACCTGGAGTACTTGCTTGTGTGTCGGCGTGTGTCAAGACTCTGAGCGAAGGTTTTCATGAAGTCATTTTTTTCCAACACTGCCACCATCTCGGCTCCTTCCGATCACCACATTGAAAGGGAGGGAGACTTGTGGCATCTGTTGGAGACTCTTAGTGATGTGCTCATCAATGTCTCATTCTTTTTCCTTTTGGTTCATGAAAACGGCAGAGCATTCTTCGCCGTCCTTTTCAATAAGTTTGTATCAGCTGTGTTACATTGCGAACTTGCTGGTGCATGAGCCCCCTCCCAAAAAAAAATAATGTGAGCAGCAGTTGAAAAAACAGTTGACAATAAAGACAAAAGGAGCTCAACAATCTTCCTGTGGAAGCAACGTCAAAACCAGAATGATTCCGTTGAAGGAAAACATGAAAGAACTCGGGAATATTAACTCTTTCATTCCACGAGATGTACGTCTTTTTAAAAGTAGGCCCCGCCTACCAAGGACGTACTTGTACATCTACGTCTTTTTTTTTTTGCGTCATAGAGAGGAGGAGGGTCTGAGCCAATCTGTGAATGACAATAAGCCATTTGCATTGTAAATCATGTTTAAAAAAAAGCGACCAGTAGGTAGGTGGCAGTGGTGCCTCATGTGCCTGAAATGCATGATTTTACAAAAAGCTCTTTTTCTCCGTTTTTTTTTTTTTGCCCAGGAATCGCCATTTTCATGAAACTTAGCCATTTTGTAATGCCAATTGCTGAAGAATGGAAAACGATTTTTTTTTTGCTGAAAGAAGAGAGTCCAAACTTTATTTTGGTAGGCTTCGTGTTTATATAACATTAGAACCAAATATTCTGTGGGCCTTGCGAGCTCAGTCAAAATCCAGTAAAACGCTGGGATTGAGGAGGTTGCTCCAGTGAAAATGGCTGCGATTGAATGAGTTAACGATGTACAGACCACATCATTAACTCAAACAACAAAAGGTGATCAAACATTTACGGCATACGTGTCAAACTCAAGGCCTGGGGGCCGAATACGGCCTGCCAGGTCATTTTATGTGGCCCGCGAAAGAAAAATTATGTGTCAACTTGCTAAAATCTGTACCGAAATGTCAAACTGTCATGTGAAATCAATAACGTTGAGATTTTGCAAGAATTTTGTGACCCTGTTGACACTCACTTGAACAATAATTGAACAAATTATTATAATTGACTTGACTGATGTCAACTAGTAATCTATTCATTTGTTGTGTACAAGTAATCATTTTGTGTTATCACTGTCATAACGGAACTTCCGAGGAAAGAAGCAACTCCAAATTGGCCCGCAACTAAAATGAGTTTGACACCCCTGATTTACGGCAAGACATCTTACCCTCATTTGTTTGTTGATTTAAAGCGCTCGGTAGGGATACCACAATTCTTAGAAATTCAATTTTTATACGTACTGTACACGCAAACGTGTAGCTGTCTATCATGTTTGATGATGGCACTTGCTTCCAATTGCAACGTAAAAGGGTCCTGCCCAACACTAATTGACATGCGCATTCACCAACACACACGCAAACAGACAATGACTTTGCGAGCTCTGCGCAGCCATGATGAAACAAAGACAATACCAAAAGCATCGTTAACTGCTGACTCAACAAAGGAAGAAGGAGACAAGCAAGACTTGGAAGTATATTTGCCCATTGTCGATGTGTGCCTTTTTGTTGAATCAATTTCAGAACTTTTGTCTTTCATTTATTGTATCCTAATGCCATTTGTATTGATATATTTCATGTCCATGTTTGTGACCAGTTCTCATGGATGCAGCGATTCTGAGGGCTCGATATAAATAAAGCCGTATTGTATTGTATTGTATTCCCTTTAGCGTAGCTCCATCTAGTGGATGCATAGTGCAAACGAGGCCATTATTGTAGCTTCTATTCTATGCGCCTGATATATGAAAACAGTTTCAAAATAGGCCATTCATTGAAGGTTCGCCTTATAATCCGAAGCGCCTTTTTCGTTCAGAAAATACTGTAATTAGATTTCCCTCAGTGTCCCTGAACAGATTACGTTCAACCTTTAGAGCTCGACTGCTTTTCTTTTCGTTACTGATTCACCTTTTTAATCATTTATCGTTTGTTTGGGGGGTTTTTATTTTAATTATTTTCTAGTCCTCATTATTTACACAGCTGTTAACTTTAATGGGACACCACGCTGTAGTTTCACGAACGCAATAAATACGACTGCAATCTTTCTTTCATACCAGACTGTCTGGTAGGAGGCAGCAAAAAAAAAAAAAAAAAAAAAACACCAAATCCCCTTTGTCAATGTTTATTAGTCACTCCGGCAACTGTTGGAGGTTGTAAAGGAAGACACTGCCTCAAAGTGAAATCTACAATAGTTGAGGGCCAAAAGGACTAACAGGGAAGGAATATAACGAAGGCCGAGCAATAAACAAAGCGGAAACACTGAGCGGTGAAGGCAATGATAAATCTGCACTGTTGGGTGCTACCGAGAGACAGTAAGTCAGCAGGAATGACCCTTACCGCTATCAAGAGGGCCGCAATCGGTGTGAACACGCATTCTCCCCCCGTGGCGGCGCAGCAAATCTCAACCGAGCTCGCCAATGCCGCGAGCAGAAACACTCATAGGTGTGTATATGTGTGTGTGTATGTGACTTTACAAACTAAAACTGACAAGGAATGGAACTATTTCCTGGCATGGGAGAAGGACAAAGGGCACAACCAAGGCCAAGAGTTTGTTTCTTAAACTACCTGCAAATGACGGAGGATTACCGCCGACGAGGAACGCGCCAACTCTTTCAACCCTTCTCCATCTCAGGGTGCAGACACTCGCGCAAAGTCAGGATTTCATCGAATCGTGCGGGCCAATAGTCCTATCGCATTTTAATTCAACACGTCAAAGCAATTTGATCAATTTTCCCTCTGGCATGCTTAATCTTAAAGATATTCACTTGGAACTAAAAAAAAAAAAAAAAGATGTTTCAACCCCCCGGAGGGGATATCTCGCAGATACAGGGCAAAACTTCATAAATAGAGCAAAATAAATAAATAAATATTGTGAAAAATAACGGAGAGGCAAAGTTTAGCACGGTCTCACAGGAACAATATTTTTTTTCAGATTGGGAATGAATCATTTCTCTCGTTTTCCTTTCACAGTGCGGTACAGCGCAGATTCACGCTGTTGGATGAGTGGTGCAAATAAGGCGTTTAGCGTTCAATTTCCCTTGGCTACGGGATCGCATTGTTCTTTTCGCTCCGAATGGCGAAGCGACGGATTGAACAGCACCAACCCCGACTGCAGCCAACCAAATCGGCGTAATCCATTTTACATTTTATTTAGACAGCACGTTTCATTGTTTAAAAAAAAAAAAAAAAAGAGAGCAACACAAAGTACAAAAACAGGATATGTATGAACTGCACACAATTTTCGTTCCGATTTCCAATGATTACAAAGCTCCTGAGTGAGTCTGTCGAGCGTGTCGTTATAGCCACCGCATCTATTCGAACGCGCTTTTGTTTCGAGCAAAATTGAAATGAACACGCGTATAAAATTATCGAATGCCAAATTAAATCGAAAATGTACACCTGAGGGTGGTACGGTGAACGAGTGGTTAGCGCGTCGACCTCACGGTTCTGAGTTTGATTCCGGCTCCGGCCTTCGTGTGTGGAGTTTGCATGTTCTCCCCGGGCCTGCGCGGGTTTTCTCCGGGTACTCCGGTTTCCTCCCACATTCCAAAAACCTGCGTGGCAGGTTAACGGAACACTCGAAATTGTCCCGAGGTGCGAGTGTGAGCGCGAATGGTTGTTCGTCTCTGTGTGCCCTCCAATTGACTGCCAACCGGTTCAGGGTGTACTCTATGTACAAGGCCATCCAACACAGTTCAATGAATGCATTTGCTCCTCCTCCTCCTCTGGCCAGGGTACAAATATGTTGAGCACGCCTGGTGCATCAAGTACAGTATGTGCTTCCCGTGACAACTGATAATAACCACTTCATGAATCGTCTGACAAAATGGACAACAGCTGGTTTTTTTTGTTTGTTTGTTTGTTTTTTCACCTGACCAATCGGCATATTTAGACATTAATAATGTTTGCAATGTTTGTTTAGAGGCAACGAGTAAGTCTAAACATTTTTGTCATTGCAACTTGCTGCTATAATTGAGGTTGGTGCTATTGTATAACAATAAAGACAGTATTCCACCCCCGCCCCCCACCCCCCCAATTTAATGTCACGTGGCTGACAATCTTTGTGGGTTTGCAAATGGAAATTATTTTTGCCTCTTAAACATTAAGAACCTAAAAGGTACTCTTGATCATCATTCAGATGACATGTACACAGATAATTAAATTCATTAATTGACTATAACATGCCATATGTGTTATACCTGGTATTCAGTTTTTATGAGTAATTATTCGCTTCAATTTACAAAAAAAAAAAAAAGACAAATTATAGTGGGGGGGAGGGGTGGCAGCACTGTATGGCAACCTGACATCGACACAATAGAGGACAATTTACCTGAAAAGTTTTTGCTAGTTGCTTGTCTTAAGAGGAAAACGTTAGAGATGAAAGTGGACTTTGCTGAAAATTCCAGAAAATACAAATACATATACAGTCATACCTCAAGTTTTCGACCATAATGCGTTCCAGAAGGCTGTTCAAAAACCGAAACCATGTTTCCCATTATAATCAATGTAATAAATTTTAATCTGTTCCAAGTCTAGAAAACGTTTTTAAAAGTATTTTTTTACACCATAAACTGTATACACATGTGATAAGAGAGCATGTAGTATGTAAAATACTGTACAAACAAACTGTACAAACATTTTGTATGTTTTATTTTTTACCAATTTTAACATAAAAATTAACATTGTAACATAAAAATTCAAGTAACATCTCTCTCTCTCATGGTGACAATTGTAGATTACATTATTTTACAACTTGAACTAATAAACCCTAAAGTAATGGCTGTAACCATGGACTCTCTCTCTCTGCAACCCTACGCTACAGTACGAGGTAACATCCTTCCATCCATTTTCTGAACTGCTTTATCTACAAAAGTCCAGTCTCGTCCATATTAAAAGTTTGCTGAGGAAGATATTACTCGGGCTTTATGAGATTTTCATTGATTATAATGTGAAACATGGTTTCGGTTTTCGAACAATTCGGTTTTCGAACAGCCTTCTGTAATGGATTATGGTTGAAAACCGAGGTATGACTGTGCGTGTGTGTGTGTGTTTCTATATATATAATTTTAACTGGCTTACCAGGTTTGTCGACCTTTCTAATGTAGTCGGACAAAAAATCTCCGTTCAAGTCCTTTTCCTCAAGCCTTGACCACTTGAACGTGTTCCTAACACTCTCGTCTATTGCACGTATGTCAGCTTGCCTGTCTACCGTTTGAACATTGCGCTGGGGTCGTACCTGGCCGATCATGCGTGAATTAGTTTACACAAAACGCGATTCAAATATTCAACATTCAATGATTAATCTGCCTTTTGTGTGCACACATGCATCCTTTGTGGCTTCCGTTCCCGCCGAAATTTCGAAATCTCCGAGATATGGTGAGGCCATGACAATGCGAGGGGATGGGTGTTACTGTTACTAGAGTTCGTGCCTCAACATGGCTACGCCCGTGAAAGCAAAACAACAGACTCAAACGGGTGTTCGTTTAATGTTTACAACTAATTTCCGGATTAATTTTAGGCAAATTTTCCTCAATTTTCCGGAGGAAATTTCATGAAAAGTTGAAAATCCAGAATTCCGGGAAAATCCGGAGGACTTTCCTCTCTAGTGATAGAAGTTTGTTTTTTTTTTTTTTTTTTGTGCTTATTCTGTGCAGGTACGTAGAACTAGCCAATCTGAAATGCTCTTTAAATTTTTTTTAAAAATCTATCATCACTATGGAGCCTGGTAACACTGCAATCTGAGTGCACACGTTCGGACGTCCTCCCTAAGCCGTCACTTTATCGCGATAGAGGTGTTCGTGTATCCCCAATCCTTGGAGCTACTGTATGTTGTCTGGGGGCTTTTTGCTCCTGGCTGGGTCATCCATAAACAAGGGCGGGGACCAGACAGCGCACAGCTCAAAAGACCCCGAGGAAAATTACAAATATTAAATGACGTTTTCCCTCGGACATGGGTCACCAGGTCCCTCTTTGAAGCCAGGCCTGTTGGTGAGGCTCAAAAATGTGCGTCTGGTGGCTGAGCATGCACCAATAGATCTCTGCCAGGCACAGTCCAAAAGGACAAGATGGGTCCCTGGTCCCATGGCTTACCAAAGGAGCAATAGGGACTCCTTCAAACAACAATGTGATGTAAAAGTATACAACATTTAAAAAATCTTTAAAGCACACAAATTATACAAATGAAAACATTTCTTGAAATATCGTCTGCGGCTGTTTCGAGACTCTCACTACAGACCATAGATCACAACACAGGAATCCATATGGCCCTCTCTGGTGGGATGGTGACGCTAAACAACTCATGGGGGGGTGTTCACACGGCAACTTTTGCCTCGGTGTAGCACCGGGGCTGCCCCCCGTAGAGCGTTCACACGTACAAAGTTATACCGGTATAGCCCCTAAAAACAGCTTCAACCGGAGAAAATTTAACCCTGCTCAGGAGGTGGTGTAATAATTTACTCCGGAGTAAACGCTAGTTTGCCAGGCAGCACCGATATACAATGAAACTCCTCTACCAAGAAACCAAGTTTGCAGCAAGAAAATTTTCACAACAGGGGGGTTTTCACTGTAGCAAATTTGATCTCAGATGTCAACACACACACACACACACACACGGGCGCGCGCACACACACACACACACACACACACACACACACACGGGAAAGAAATTGTGAAATTTAGGAACAGCATTCACTTTTACTTACATCAATTTCTTGGATAAATTATTTTATTTTGTGTCCTCCATCTTTCATTTTGATCACTTTTACCCTCTCTTCCAGCATCAGAGCTCTTCTTGTCTTAGCTGCTTGACATCCAAAAGTCCGTTTTGTAGCCATTTTAGCAATGCAACGTTCATGCTGCGTCTGAATCGAACAATAACAAATATTTCCTGGACTACTGCACATGTGTAAACCAGTGTGGTGGTTGCTTTTGCCGTTTCTGAACGAAGCAGTAGAGGTCGCTGTTGGATTAGACTTTGTTGTAGTGAATCTCGTCGCGAGGCAAGTGCAGAGAAAAAAATTTCGTATAACGCAACAGGGGTTTTTTTTTCGTTGTATGGGGGGCAGGAAAGTGGGAATGGTGTTCATGCATGAAGATTTTTTCACACTAGGGGGTATTTTCGCCCATGTAGGATTCTTTGTAGAGGAGTTTCCTTGTAAAATGGGACGTGTGAACACTACAGAGGTAGACTCGCTATGCGTGAGAAGAGTTGATTATATACGGGTATTGCATAATTTGCATCCTGGGTATTTTGCACTTCTTTCCTTTCACGGTGTCTGATAGACCACAGCGTTGATTTGTCTGGAGAAGAATAAACCATGGTTTTTTGAGATGTCAGAAACAAGGCGGGGAAAAGCAAGTACACTTTACACATGCGGGTGTTTTATTTCCGTATTATGATGGCCGCAGAAACGTTCGTGTGAACGCAAGTGGGGCTGCACCGGGGTTAACACGCTTCTCTTTAGTAAGCAGCTTCATACGTGTAAACGCTCCACAAAATTTACACCGGTGTAAGATATATCACAACAAAATACGTCGGTGCAGCACCAATGCAAATGTGTGCCGTGTGAACACCCCTATGGACAGCGCTACGAGGCAACGACCTCATCAAGTTCATACACTTGGTGTTACATTTTGTCATTCTGCGGATTCACAGACATTGCCAAGAGGGAGCCATATTAACCCTTTCGGGGACAGCGGTTACCAGAGTGGACAGTTTACCATGTTATTGGGTTACGGGGTGCATGAAAGGCTTAATAAACAGGTTTTGTCATTAAATACTGTGGAGGCGTCCATCTTTCAGCAGATTAGCACACGCTGCATGCCATTCTTCACACTGCAAATTGCATCTCTTGTCATGTTGATTCCCCAGATTCCCCATTCGAGATTGCAACTTTCAAATAAGAACGACCAGCCCCACCGGCTCAACCCGGGTATCATTGTTCTATTTTCAAGTGGCAATCCAAGCAAAAACAAGCATCAGTAAGGATAAATTAGCTTGTAACCCAAAACCATGAGCATCAAAATCAGTTTTTACCTATATCATGTCAGCTATACCTGCAAAATCTATTGCAATCCAAAATCAGAGTTTTTCAAATACTTCATATTTGGGCTTGTTATTTAGGTACACTAAAATATGAAGCAGTTCACAGTATATTCAATTACTTCTTTGAAAACAATTGGAGGGAGCAAAAGTTGGAAAATTATTCATCACGAAATATGACTTCTTATTGAACAAATAAAAGATGACACCAAAGTGCTGTGTGGGTCACAAAAAAAAACAGCAAATGAAAAGCAGGATTAAAGAAACGTCATACACAAAACGTATGTCAAGTAATTAAACAGAATATGAAACATTGAAAAACATTTATACAAGATGTCAAAATTATTGACTTTTTTGTTCTAATCATGTTTTTTATTATTATTTTTGAAAATTTAAATGTTACCTCTTAAATTATATTTGTCATAAAATTACACCACAATTTTCTTTATTATTTTTAAACATTTTTGGGTGACACAATGATTTTTTTTTACTTGCCAAATCAGGGATGAAATACAGTTTCCGATAACATGATGACTTCATCATGACTTTTTAAATTATTACCATATTTGGGTAAAAATGTGACTATTCTGATCAATGACTCTTGTGCAATTTTACACTCATATGTGGTGTTGTGTTATTTTTGTTCTTTTGACTTCAAAATGGCCTTTCCAGCAGCTCCTATATTTTGTTGTTCTACTTCTTCCTTTCATAACTTTGCTGCTGTGAAATGGGAATTTCTCCAGTGTGAGACTAATATAGGTTTTCTTATCTTATAAAATTACGACTTCATGAAATATGTTGACTTTTTTTAATCTCTTTTTTAACATTGCGCCTTTAATACTCATCGTGTAGTTCTGCACGAGTGTTATAATCTGACAGTGTCGTACAAAAAGTGAGCACACAGTGGTAAACTCGGTGGAATTGTTTGTACAGTAAGAAACAATATGACGATCGGCAGTCAGTCAAAAAGTCACGGTCAATCACGGTGGTTTTCTTTCGGTCATTTTTTTTTTCTTTCTTTGGATGTTCCACCTCAGACGGATGGCAGTCTACAAGAGCCACATTGTAATCGGTTACTTGTCTTCATAAAACCAGTATCAAGTTGGTCTCCTCACCGCTTCAATCGCAGTGACGTCAGCTGCCGGCCATCGCGTTGGGTACACCGAGCGGTCGCTACGGGCACGTATGGAAAGCACGTCGCGGTGTAGTTGAGCAACACGCACTGCCTGGTGGGCTCGTTTGTGAGGAGAGCGCACGTGTGATTGCTTAGCCTTAATCACAGCGGGTGGAAGGTTGCCTTGAAATCCGCCAACAAATTTCAGCGTTCCGATGTGCTCCTAACGTCACAAACTGACCGGTATGGTACTATCGGGCGACGAGCGAGTAGTGTATTATTCTGCTTCAAACGTATTTATGCGCCACAATGTTCCACCCGGGGGGTAAAAAAAAAATGAATAAAAAGTTCAACACCAAGCAATTGTAATACAGCAGAGTGATACTCACAAGAAGCAGCGGGCGGCTGTATTAGCGAATTGTCATCGATTGAGTTGAAGTGTCCGTGCCTGCATTTGAGTGGAGGAGGGAAAAAAAGTGTCTCCCGTGGACAATTAGTAAAGAAAGCGGTTTTTTTTCCCCCCCCAGTCCGAACTCGGAGCACGCGTGCTCCGTGGTCGTAATTCAATCGTGTCAGCTCACTGAATGATGTTCGGTTTCCACAAAACGCGCCTATGCAAGGCACGCAAACACACACTCGCGATGAGAAACACTTGACAGACGCACGTCAACTCCCACGGCGTTTTTTTTTTTTTCCACCACGGTGGAGCTTCGACCCTCGGCCCCTCCTTCCCCTCCTTCGCCGTAATCCCTCGCTCTCTTGTGACGTCACTGCAACATTCGGTCCGCAGATCACATTCCGGAAGAGGATTTGTCGAAAATGTGACAGTTGCAAGTCCAACACCAAATCCAAAGGCAACTCGATTTTCGAAGGATTCCATTGCGTACGAGCAGGGGTGTTAGTTGACTGAGTGGCAAGAACCCCACCGAAAAAACAAACAAGTAAAACAAGACAATTGTCAAAGTTATCCAGAATTAGTGATTCTTTTTTGTGATTAAAATAATAATAATAATAATAATAATAATAATAATAATAATAATAAAAACTTCACTACCACCACTTTCCATGCTCTGAGAGCCAATCTTGCTTCTAGTCCCCACAGTGACTCGTAGTAGGTAATATGGACAAATAACAGCCGTCTACGAATCCCACAAATAGCCACCAGCAAACCGAGCAACATATCGGTGCCTATCGGTTCTTTTGTATTTCAATTCGTATCCAGTAATGCAAATGTTCCAAACTTGAGGCGCCCGACTTCCCATCAGCATTTTCTGACGGGCTACCATAGCATAGGTTCATCCACGTTCTCCGCAGCTAGCTAGCTAGCATGTAGGCTAACCCATCCAGAATTCACGACGTTTTCCGCGAGGCACTTTCCATGCCCTGAGAGCCAATCTTGTTTCAAGTCCCCACAGTTACGTGTGGTAGGTAATATGGACAAATAAGAGCCGTCTACAAGTCCCACAAATAGCCACGAGCAAACCGAGCAACATATCGGTGCCTATGGTGTATTCGTTAACGGGGATGTCTTGCAGTGTCTGAAGCAGTGCCATTGTTTGTTATTGATGTGACCAATGTCGGCCATCTCATTGAGCCTGCTTCAGCTCGGGGCCCGAAAGACAATTGCTCCGGTTGCCTGCCCCGTCGTGGCCTCGCAGCGCGCAGGTAATAATGTGACAATAATATCATGGCAGTCATAAAACAATCAATCAACACACTAGATGTCATCCCCCTTTTCTGCTCACATCTACAAGGCTCAAAAGTTATGTTTTTCGTTCCTTTCCAAATCTTCAAGTATTTCTTTCAGGTGCGCTAAATGAGCGCTAGCTCCTCTTTTCTAATGACATCCTGGCGACAATCAAAATCAGCAGGTGTCAACATAAAACAATCACAACAAATAAAAACAAAATAAAACCGTAAGGTCATTTGTACAAACTCCCTCCAAACATTTGGGATCTTAAAACTGAAGGGATTACGCGCACGCGTGGTGAATCACATAAAACGGGGCAAATTGGATCAATTAGCAAGTGCAGTAGTTTATGAAGCTTGGCCTTATAAATAAACAGAGCTGCTCACAAGGAGGTCCGGCTGACATTCTGGTACAATTTACATTGATGGGTCATAAACCTACCATCAGTTATAAATCTAAAAGCCACATAATATTCGTACGGCATGAAGAAAGAGCACAAAGCTGGGTGACACCATGCATCATTCATACAATTGTTTTCAGAGTACAGTGATCCCTCGCTATTTTGCGGTTCGTTTATCACGGCTTCAGTGCATTGCGGATTTTTTCAAACATATTCATAAAAAAAATTTTTAATTCATAATTTTTTTTTAAATTCCTTCATATACATGTAGTACAGTACTGTATATATTGCTCTATGTGACTCGCTGTTGTTTTGCTGACTTTCACAGCTTCTCGTGGACCCTTTGCGGACTTTTTGTGGACTTAAAAAAAAAGAAATTTATATGTTTACTGTATTTTGTTATTCATAAACGAACCTAACTTATACATGTTTACTGCCTTCATACGGTGTACCACCCAAGATCATCACCTTGATTAGCATGTTCTACAGCCACTTCGAGTGCAGTGTCATCCTGGATAATACCCTGACAGAGTGGTTCTCAGTGGAGTCCGGTGTGCGTCAAGGCTGCATATTATC
>CAAKHF010024910.1:12802-77635 GCA_901007745.1 Hippocampus kuda
AGATTTGGAGCTGCGCACACACACACACACACACACACACACACACACACAGGGCCCTATTTTGTGCTGAGCTTAACTCTGGCGCAGTGCTGTTTAAACTGGTCACCAAGCCGGAGTTTTCTTTCTTTTAGTATTTTACCAGAGTTTGCACTGGTAGAAGTGGGTATAACGATGCATTTGCACGGGTTGTAGGATAAAACTTAGCTGAGTCCTGGCCAGTCGTAGCTTGCACCCTTCATTTGCATTAAAATAAGGTTTGTCGAAAGGCAGATGGTGCTTGAAATTACAGGAACAGAAATAGACTCACTGGTGTCCGTGCATGCGATTGGCACGTGCAAAGTGCGTTTACACAAGTAAACTGCAAGATCTCCCCTTCTGGATGATGTAGTCGGACCGCCTTCCACCCCACGACCGTGCATCCATGTGTGATTCCCCCACCCGCCACTAATTGTGCCGTTTGGTCAAAGTGGTGCCATCAAAATAGTTTTAAGATGATGATTATAATTTGTTCTACAAATTCATTTCCACAATAATTCAGAGATTGTCCCACACTATTATTATATTTATGAATGAAATATGATGACATCCACCACACACGTCTGCAAGCATCTACTCTGTCTCCCTGTGCTTCGATCAAATACACCAAGACCACGTTACACCACCTGCACTACCATTTATGCCTTTTAGGTAGCCTAAAATTCTGTCTAGTTGTTCATCAAATTGGCAAATGGGTGGGGGCTGGGGGGGTAATAGAAAACGGCACTTAGTGACACACCAAATTCACACTACGCTAAACTGGACTTGCTCCGGCATGATAATTTTTATTTTTTTGTAAACGTATGTAAATTGCAGATGAGTTTGGAGGCTATAAATAAAATCATTGGGTTAGGCTTGTTTTGGATGGATGTATCCACCTGATCCACATCTTGGGGCACATTTTTTAGTTGGCCTGGACTGATTCTTTCCTTCCATCCATCCATTATCTGAATCGCTTATCCTCACGAGGGTCGAGGGGGTGCTGGAGCCTATCCCAGGTGTCAGCAGGGGCGGTACACCCTGAACTGGTTTCCAGCCAATCGCTGGGCACACACAGACAAACAACCATTCACACTTACAATAATTGAATTGGGACAAGTTTGAGTGTTCAATTAACCGATCATGCATGTTTTTGGAAAGTGGGAGGAAACCAGAGTACCCAGAGAAAACCCACGCAGGCAGGGTGAGAACATGCAAACTCCACACGGGATGGCCGGGACCGGATTCGAAACCGCGACCTCTGCATTGTGAGGCGGACATGCTAACAAGTCGACCACTGTGCTTCCCTGACGCTTTCCCTCACTGGTTTTAGTCAAGGTAACCTCAGCATTACTACTACTTGCAGTCGTTTTCCTTCTTGAACAGACTGTGTACCTTGACAGTACCATATTTGAAAGAAAAACAAAATCATACAACTGTATGTATCAGTTGTGTCACATAAACTATCCAGTGTTCATCCAGCGAAAGTTTCTACCTCTATCATTACGTTTTGTATTTTGTCTGGCGTAGTCAAGTAGTCCGTTGTCATGTTATTGGACTAAAACTGACGATATTGCATTAACTCTTTCCAGTGCATGTGCACATGCATGTCTCTGTGTGAACTAAAAGGGCATGGAAATTGAGCCTACGCGCACAGTAAACTTTACACTTTAATTCACCTCTGATAGGTTGTTTAACATCTCATACTGGAAGCCGCTTGCACTTTGGACTATACAGTTTTAATATCTGTTACACAATGATTCACAGTAAAATTAAGCAATGTTTTCATATCCGTAACTGTGTGGTTTGCGGAACATAGTGACTGATTCAGTCCCACATAATAGGGTTTTCCCAGTTCATGAAACGTTTATGCATAGGGTCAGTTGTTACAGTGTCTGGTTGCTGTCTCCCGCAGAAAAGACAACTCAACAACTCCAACATTTATTTCTGGGAATATTGTGATGGATAAAAGTTCTGAGCAGGCCACCAAAATACCCCAGGTGCTCTCCAGCAGCTGGAAAGCTCCTGACTGCTCCACTTTCTGACTCATGTCTGTGTTCACGATTAGGTTAAAAGCAGAGGTCACACTTTGTATATCGGTACATGGACATGACAGAAAATAAAACAGTCTTGTTGGATTTCAAATGACTTTTAAAGGCAGGTTGAGGGTCGAATCGCTTTTGTACACGTCAAACTTGCTAACTGTTTTCATATTCCCACATGCTGCTATTAATCACTTTCACGTTGGATGAGATCGATCCATTCAATTTGCACTGAGTGCAATTCCCTTTTCGGCACAGCAAACACTGCCCCTTTGTGTCACAAAACAGACAGTGCTGCTTGTACCTTACACAGACACAAAAAGCTTCCCCAGTGGTCATCGTCAGTGATGTTTATCGACTGCCTAATTTTACATGTCGTGTTTGTAAAACGTCCCAACTCCTTGTTTTTTTGTTGTTGTTGTATTTTTTTGAGTATTTCAAAAGCTATGTTTATATTTGCATTCATACAACGTACATAAAATGCAATACAGGTACAGCCTTGATCATAACTGTATAGCCTGCTTGAAATGGCCATAGTTTCAACGTGTAAACTCTGACAAATAATCATCATCATGAGAGGAGTATTTTTAAAAGCACGATTACAAGGTCGTGCTGTAATCGTCGATATGTCTTCATTTCCCACTAATTTGCTTTAGTTGCATGCTGAATTAACGTCTATTTGCGAGGTTGGTTGGAGGTGAAAAGTGGGATATGCACACAAATGATCACATTTTTTTCTCTCCACTTAGAGAGGAAACATGAACTTGTGCCCAGGATTTTCAGATCTGCTGTCATTCTCGCACCAAATTTGCTTCGGCAATTCTCAGCCTTTGAAATCCTTGCACCTTCAGTTTCCGATGCTGCATCCCAGCCAGAGTTTCAAAGTGGAGTTTAAAACAAATGTATGCATATTTATAGATCAAAGTCTATCCCATTTCCTCCAAAGCCCCGATGACCGGAGCTTGTATCATTCAATTAATCCTTGGCATGACGTACTCATGGGCAGGTAGAGAAAACAGGGAATTGGCGAGGAAGGCGACCATTACGCAGGTTGTCATGACATCACCGAGGGCTGGCTATAAAGTGCTCTATGGGTTCATACACACAACCAGATGAGCACTTGAGGAGCTTTGGACTACAGGACGAATCCGAAGCTTTTCTTGGCTTCCGTACTACGTACGCCCATCCTCTTGTTGCGCTCTGACCAGAGGAATCCCCCCTTAGAGTAGAATTTTGAAGATGAACTTGTCCTACTTGGTAGCTTGTGGACTTATGGTCACGCTGCTTTCGGGGAGGATGCGCGCAAAACCTTTATCTGAGGCGCAGCAGGAGGTAATTTAATCAATGGTTCATTGCGAACTGATGCTGCGGTGGAGGAATCTACTCACTGATGATTTCAAGTCAGATTTCTGCGTTTTAGTCATGTTAGACACTTTTATCAAGGCGCTAAAATTCGTTGTTTTTTTTTTTTTGCCTTTACTCAAGAAGCTATTGTCGATCCTGGTTGTTTACCTGCTGCCAAACTTGATGATATGCAACATACAAGTGATTTGATGCCATTTGTTTGTAAAATTACCATTATGCACAAACCAGAACTTTCAATCTTTTAAACAGGCTAGTTCGCAGAAACCATTCGATTCGATGTGTTCCCCTTTCCAAGCAACTAGAACTGCCGTCGAATTAATATAACCTATTGGCTATTCACACAGACCAGCGGAATTAAAAGTACTTGGCCCGCATATTATCAGCTTAATGGGTGAAAAACGCTATTTATTTCTTCGTGTATTTGCGTCATTCAGTCATATGCACATTGCACCAACTTTCAATTTCTCATTCAACGTTGCGATGCAAACGTTCTCCAAAACGAGCCCTTACTGATGACGTCACTAATAGCAGGTTTCTGATGTTATGTGTTTCAGTCCCTCCGAAGTTTTCTGGGGGACGAGCTGGCGGACCTTTTGGAGTCAGAGGAGCGAGACAGGCGGGTAGATGCTGTGCGCGCTCGGATGCGCTTGCTGCGAGATTTACGCATGGATACCCGGAGAGGGATGTGGGCTCGGCTGCTCAACGACCAGCCCGCACCGAAGAAGCACAAATCTGGAAGCAAGAAGGCGGGCTCCACGGCGCGGAGTGGCTGTTTCGGACATAAGATGGATCGGATAGGGACCATCAGTGGTATGGGCTGCTAGTATTGGATCACAGCTTTTTGACGGTGAGTGTAGACCACACGTTTCCCTTTAGAGCCCTTGCACTTGGCAGTACTACCGTATATATTATATCGATTGAATTTAAAAGTGAGAAAATAAAGGATCAAGGTGTGTGTAGGGGGTTGCGGGGGTGTATGGGGTGAGAGAGAACATCTGAACAGAATGTGTTCAGTGGGTTGCAGCCAATTAGTTGCAGAAAAACGAGCCTCTCCAAACAATCCCTTAAAGCAGTGGTGTCAAACATACGGCCCGCGGGCCAGAACCGGGCCCAAGGAGTTTCGATCAGGCCCGCAGGATCATTTAAAAGTGAAAAAATGCATAAAAGACACAGAATGTGTCCCCTCACTGTTTTGATCGGAGAAGAAGACAACAGCAGTCTCAGTCTGTCACTGAGACAGACCCAACACAGCAGACGCTATCAAGGACATTATTCTTTACTTTATTCTTTACACATTTAATAGCACTCTTCTTAGTTTCTAAGGTGTAGGCAGGGATTACATTTGGATTTTATATGCACATGTGTAAATGGTTTCAAAATTCCTTTCTTTATAAATCTCATTTAATCTTAAAATGCATTACTATATTTTTCAATACCAATTACTTGATAAAGTTTTGTGTCTTGGTACAATCAGTGGGATCAGTTGCAATGCATATATGTGAATGATAAAAGTAAATTTCACATTTGTCTGAGGAAATCTAAGGTGCTTCATGAAATGTTTTGTAAAAGATATGTTCATCAAATTTCAACATTTTCCTAATGTTCTCGTGCTTCTTTAGACCAAAACAAAGGAAAGACATATTATTTTGGTTATTTATAGCAGAGTATGGTATAATTTTAATGGTCCGGCCCACCTGACATCTACCGAGGCCGTATGTGGCCCACAACCTGAAATGAGTTAGACACCGCTGCCTTAGAGCAACATCTCTTCGCTGTTGCGCTTTTGAAGAGTATAGCACGTACAGTATGCATCCCACTGGTCGAACAAAAGCAGTTCCTGTGGGCTCTAATAATAAGTCCCAAGGGGTACATGAATACTTGTCAAACTAATATACAGATCAGCCACATAATACTGTAATTCTATTCAACCCAAACTCTGTGTTTAGGTTCCCGTGATGTCAAAACACATCATAACCATCTCATTTGTGATGTGTATGTTGACTGTTGCTGAAGCAGTGATTCAAGCTTTTGTTGCTTGGCACCTAAAATGGCAACTACTGTTCTACTCATGAAAGGGTCTTTTGAAGTGAAATGTGGGATGTAATCCAGGATGTTTTCTGACAAGAAGTGACGCTGTTACCAATGTGCCCATCACCATTATGCAGTGAATGTAGTAGAAAGATGGCGGTTGCAGCAATGTTGGCATTTCCTGATAGGAAAGTGACTTGTAATACATCATTATTGCGGAAGTGCGTAAATCTATCATGACTACAGTAAATGACTCACATGTACAGTAAGTCGTCATTGTCATGAAATGGGGAGCGTGTCTATTTGATCCACTCGCAGCCATTCTTCCTCCCATGTATTGCAAATGCATTGTATTTGTCAGCCTGTGTGTGTTCTCCTCAGACGAAATGGAAAAATGAAAGTGCATCGCAGTAGTATTTAGTGACCGCATAATGTGTAACAATGAATGAATACATCAAATAAGTTAACACCACTAACAATTTCTATCCTCTTCTCTTTTCTCTAGATCTCTGAAGGATGGGTTTGAAGAATAGCATTTTATTCTCACCTGAAGGGGAAAAAAACTCAACAGATTTTCGGTACAAAAGTCATCACGACCAGCAAAAAAAGAGACTGAGATGACAATACTAGAAAAAGCCTCATATAAATATATCTAATAAATATGCAGGTACCTGTATATAGAGAGATATATACCAAACAAAATGTCCAGACAATGGTGTAAAAACTACAAACCGCAAAGCTGTATAATTGTTGCTGCTGTACATTCATGCACTTCATCTTCTCCTTACAAAAATGTATTTATGTTAAGACTATTTATATGTTTATAAAAAGAGCTATTTATAAATGAGTTTTATTTATGTAACAGTTTGAAAAAGGATGCAAACTGCAGGTTGATTCTGTTTGTAACTTTTTCTTTTGTCTCAAATACTTGTGATTGTTTTAAAAAAAAAAAGATAAAAAAAAGAATATTCCATGTGCACTCATGTGTGTCTTCTCAGGCTCTTGTTTTCATGAATGGAGTACAAGCTTGGTGATTGATATATCAGTTGGTTTCCATGTAGGAGAAAATGTGTGCTGATTTACTGGAGTATAAAATAGACATTTCTGAATCCAGCCATGTATTATCAGCCTTCACCCACTATGACAGCAATGCACGCAAGTGTCCTATGAGAGATTATCAGGGGAGGAGCAAATTATCTAAATTCCCTTCTTAATTTGTCTCTAAATTATTATATATTGTACCTTCATTCATCTATTTATGCCTTTAATGTTAGGCATAGCCGGCCCGGTGGTCGACTGGTTAGCACATTGGCCTCGCCGTGCTGAGGTGCAGGGTCCAGATTCGGGCTCTGGCCTTCCTGTGTGGAGTTTGCATGTTCTCTCCTTGTGCCTGCATGGGTTTTCTCCGGGTACTCTAGTTTCCTCCCACATTCCAAAAACATGCATGCCAGGTTAATGGAAGACTCTAAATTGTCTCTAGATGTGAGTGTGAGCGCGGATGTTTGTTCGTCTCTGTGTGCCCTACGATTGGCTGCCAACCGATTCAGGGTGTCCTCCGCCTACTGCCTAAAGACAGCTGGGATAGGCTCCAGCACGGCCCACAACCTTTGTGAGGATAAGCGGATCAGAAAATGAATGGATGGAGGGATGTTAAGTGTAGTGACAGGCCGAACATTTAAATGCTCTTCTATCAGGTGGCAGAAGGTTCAATAAAACTGTGTGTCCACCCGTTGCCATTGATACAACTGAGAAGTCATGGCTTTTTGTGAGTACTGTATCATGTTTGTGTTCAACTAAAGTGCCCCACATTTCACACTGACAAAGTCAGTTTGCGAGTAAATGGAGGCATTTCCATCATATGTTAGCTGTCATATTTTTATGACCTTTTTTGCTTGGTAGTGTGCCTTGAAATTTTTCTCATGTAAAATGCGTGCCTTGGCTAAATAAAGGTTGGGAAATATTGCCTTGTATTTCCACAGCTTTGATGACCATAGTTCCGATAAGTCATTTATGGCCATTGGAGGAGCTACATGATGGCCAGCGGTGGTCATGGCCACCCCTGGTCACTCTCTGGCCACCCTCATGGCTTCCCCACTTCCCCACTTGCAATAATACGTCTGCATATTCAAGGAAAATTACAATTAACCTGAATGCAAACTGTTAGAGGACCTGTTTGTAGTACAGAACATTCAATTCTTAGAGTCAATGTCGATAATTACTTTCACACCATAGCAGGCAAACAACATGGCTGAGAGGTCATTCTGTATCATACCCTCACAGAAACCAAGTAACTAAAGGTTAGTCTCTACATTAAGTAAAAGGACCTCGCTCACTGAAAGAACGACAAGCTGAGACGAACTTAAGGCATCCGCGACGGATCTTCAGGAAACAAACTATGAATTGGTAACTTGTGTACATAAGCCAAAAGAAGAGAAATAAGACGAGTTTGTGGTGGTCTTCATTAGAAGATACTTAAGAAAGCAATGCATGCTTTGCGTTGGGGTCTACTTTATTTGGACTCTTATTAATTAAGACACGCAAGAAATAAGCGAGGAGGCGTGCAGTACCAATAATGGTCAGAAGAGAGCGACAAATCACACTGAAAAAAGCCTGGACGACTTTTTGAAATCCATCCATCCATCCATCCATTTTCCACCGCTCATCCGGGGTCGGGTCGCGGGGGCAGACTTTTTGAAACAAAAAAAAAATCATCTGATGACTACAAAACGAATAAAATAAATGCCTTGATGACAAATAATGAAAACACTGATACCGTTGATGAACCTTTTAGTGAGTTTTCTAAATTCAACGTCTTTGTCCAGTCAAATGAGAACATTCTACAACTGTTATCAGAAGAAGAGAAAGAAACTGATCGGGCATTTCAGTGTTGGCCAAAAAAATTAGAATTTTAGCACTTTCAGGAGAAAAAACTGAAAAGGGGACTAATATTACAAGATGGCAAAAGGACGACGTGGGATCCGACGACAGTGTATCTTCGACAGGACCAGCAACAGGATCATGCACAGTCAGGGTCGGGTCCTGCAGCAGTGGTTTGACTTCATCATCATCATGATCTGCACGACATAAGGAACAAGCAGAAAGAGCTTCTCTGATTGCAAAAGCAGAGAATTTAAAGGAGAAACAAGCTCTGAATATGGAAGAATAGAAGTTAAAGGCAAGGAAGGAGCAGCTTGAAACTGAAACTCAAATTGTTACTTCTACTGCAAAGATAAAGGTCCTGGAGGAGTGTGAGTATGAAGCCAGTGAGAATAATCAAACCAGGAAAGAAGGATGAATCAGCCGTGCATGCTTACCTTTTGGCATCAACATACAATATTACACCTTAAGTTTTAGATGAGCTCAGTAACCAACAAATAATGTAACACCTTGAAAACTGACACATTTACACGGATTATTGTTGATCCAATTAATTTAGACACGTTGCAGGCACTTTCCTATCATGTAAAACAGTGTATAGTACAGTAGTAGTATACTGTAAACGATGCTCTATAAAGCCATAATGTGAAATAAAGTGGTCCTCCATTGAATCTGAGAAAAACATAAGACACCAGTTACATTTCATAGCCTGTCCGAGTGAGAGTCTAATGAAATTGGTCATCAGCTCTACCAACTGGCCCACTGGATGGCACGCTAAAAAATGGCCTTGCGGAATTGACACAATTTACCTAGGAGTAAGGCGGAGCGCAGCCCGTTGTCTCCCATTTTTCAAAAACATAGTATGTAGTGTAGAGTCTGTATAGTTGTTTGTCTGTACAGTGTATGATTGTGATTGACTGGTAACTGGTCCAGGTTGTACTCTGCCTTTTGCCCGTAAGTCATCAGGGATAGGCTCGAACTCATGACAGAAAATTCATTGATGGATATTGAGAGGATGTGGATATCCACTCTGCAGTGTACACAGACATCAAGAGATGAGAGATGTATAACGCAATGCTGCCTCAGTGTGGTTTTTAAGGTTAATTACTTAAACATGCTGTTTGTGTACCATATTGGGGGGGGGGGGCTTGTTTTCTCTCCATAACAACCTAACTGATAATAATAACAGTACACTTCCCAGAAGAAAAAAAAAATATGGTAAGTTAGTGTGACTTTTAAGTTATGAATGTAAATGATATTCAAGGCTAAATATCCTTTAAAATGTCAAACACATACATAAGGAGAAAGACCATGTTTAACTGAGGATTACGAATATCCATCCATCCATTTTCCGAACCGCTTAATCCTCACTAGGGTGGCGGTGGGTGCTGGAGCCTATCCCAGCCGTCTTCAGGCAGTAGGCGGGGGACACCCTGAACCGGTTGCCAGCCAATCGCAGGGCACACAGAGACGAACAACCATGCACACACACACTCACACCTAGGGACAATTTAGTACGTTCAATCAGCCTGACATGCACGATTTTGGAACGTGGGAGGAAACCGGAGCACCCGGAGAAAACCTACGCAGGCCCGGGGAGAACATGCAAACTCCACACAGGGAGGCCGGAGCTGGAATTGAACTTGGTACCTCTGCACTGTGAAGTCGACGTGCTAACCACTGGACTACCGAGCCGCCATGGATTAAGAATATAATATGAAGATTTTATTTTCTGATTATCTTTATAGTTTTTTTTTTATTATTATTTCTTAGTTTTATTGAATTTTATTTATTATTTCTAAATGTAGTTAATACACAATATAATGGTCTTATTATGCACAATTTGGTTTATGGTGAATATGTGCTCAGTATGAGATTTTTTTTTTTGAATAAGTGTTTTTTTTTACATTATTATTAATAAAGGGGCCTTGCAGTAATTTGTCTTCTATTTTCTCAAATGCATGGGGCACACTTAGCAAATAAATAGTCAAATAGTCAATAAATAGTACTATTTACTTAGTAAGTAAATAGTTTACTTAGTAAGTAAATAGTCTTGCCATTATGATCATCACCTTCGTGAGCAATATTTTCCTCTTCCTGTTTTGCTGTATCATCCCATATTTAATGTCCTTTAATTCCAATCCGGGTGAATCATGGTCAATCTCAGAATACCCAGGAATGAAATTATCATTTTAAAACCTGCTTGGTTTGGCATAGAAACTATGAGGCAATGTAATGAAGCCATTGACTCAATCAAGTCAATAATATTATTATGCACGGCTATAATTGCAATCAAAATTATTTTGTGCCAAATAATTTCAAATGTGCATTTGAAAGGTTTACAAGCAGTGTTTTGCAATCAATCATCAAATCAAGAACAATCCCAGTAGCTCCAATCTAAAACTAATTGTAAACAGTCACTTTTAAAGGGTCTGTAAAGGCAATTTACAAATACGGGTTGAATGATTTTTCAGTGCAACAGTAGCCGGTGGCACAGACTGAACCAAGTTACACGTGCTATATTTAAACCACGTGGTTCAGGACAGCTGCATTTCGAAAGCGTACAGTTTGCCTCCTGCATGGCCATATGCGAAGTGCGGTGTGAAGGAAATTCAACAAATTGGCTACCTTACTTATGCAAACGAGGAATTTCCAACCATTCATTTTTACAACAACCACCAGTCTAATTTGTATTATTTAAATGTCGTACAAAACAAACAGTTGTATGATCTGAAGGTCGTTGAAACAAACAACTGTTTGATTTCTCCGAGCAGGCAAGGCGCGGGCACAATAAAAAAGAGCTCCTGTGCGATTGGACGACACAGTCACGTGGCAGGGCCTCTCGTGAACGCGCTCAGCTAGAGAGCAAGAAGCGCGTCCTCTTCTCTGTCTTTCCTGTCCAGTGCCCCATTCGAATAGGCACCACCACGTGCATGCAGTACTAATTTGTCTGCTTCTTTTCAACGTCCATTTCATTGAAACACGCCGCTCGCACAATGGTGAAGTTAGCGAAGGTAAGATTCGCAAATACGTATTTTGTTGTAAAAATTAGTGTTTAGCATTTCCCGTTGATAGAAGATCGGTTCCGCGCATGAGGCCTGCATGCCGTGGTTGTTGCGCTTTTAAGAAATGCGATTATAATCTGCTGGGAATGACGTCCTAACCCTGCCATTAAATGCTTTATTAAATTAAGCGTCCGTTGAATGCCAGATTTGAAGTGAGCAAACGTAGTATATTGACAGTAAAATGTGTACATCTTCCTGGATTTAGAGCGGCCATGTTGCCTCGCTGTTGGTAGCTAGCGCGGCCCGCTAACGGTTAGCCACTCAAGATGGCATTCGTGCGCGTTCTCGCCTTGATCCTGCAATGTCGTCGCAGAGATGATCACCATTTACTGCCGGATTTGTATCGCTGCAGTCAAACGGCGCACTAAATGTCGCTTTGTGGAAAATGTTTCAGGACCGCATTTGCACGAGGGTTCGCTGTTGTAACATATATAACGATTGTTCGACTCTGATGTTACGCGTTGCGAGGTAATTTCTTTATCCTGCTTTGTTGCCTCGCCTTTTTCGTAGATAACGTAACAATTTCCCCCAGCGTTGGTTGTCTTTATAGTTTTACATTAGCTTAGATGCTAACATGCAGAGCAGTAGCGATCCACGTGGGTTTCGCGCCTCCCCCATAGTCAAACACGAGGCAGAACACACGTCGCCCACATTACGTCTCCCAACTTGACCTCCACACTTGATGCATAAGACAATAATTTATTGAATGTAAGCGTGCTGTACAATACGAAATTTTACTCAGAATTTTAATAACGATATTACAACATAACACCCCACTGCACGAGGCCTTTAGTGATTGCCGTGAAATGATAAACTGAATCGATTAATTCGGATTTCCATCCCATTTTAGGCAGCAAGTAAACAAGCAAACCAGAAGAAAAAAGCCCCTCCGCCTCCCAAGGAAGTGGATGAAGAATCAAGTGAAGAGGACAGCGAAGAGGAGGATGTATGGGTTTTTTTTTTCATGCAAATTCCTATGTATATTTTTTGCCATTTAACAAAGATGTATTAATTTGTCTGATTGGCATGTTTTGTAGACTCCCCCACCAAAAGTGGTAAAGAAAGCTACACCAGCCAAAGGCGCCAAGGTTAATGCCAAAAACGGCAAAGCTGCCAAGAAAGCAGAAAGTGAAGATGAGGAAGATGATTCTGGTGAGCCGTGTTAACACTCAAAATTTCGAATTTCTGGAAAGCATTAGTTCCGATGCACGAAGAATAATTTAATGATTAGCAACCAAAAGTAAATGAGCAAACCTGTTGCTGTGCTAACCACTTGACAAATAAACTAGGATTAATTAAACAAGTTCATTTGTCTGTCCAGAGTCTGAAGAGGAGGCCCCACCCCCTAAAAAAACCCCTGCAAAAGCAGCTGCAAAACCCGCACCCGCTGCGGCTGAGGAATCAGATGACGAGGATGATGACGATGGTAGGTTCTTTAGTATTGACCGACCCTCCGTTTCTTGGCATGCATGTAGTTGTCCGTACTCATGCTTGTAATGTTTGGAGGAACAGTAACAACAGCGCTATGTCTTCGGTGCTGGTGTGTTTTACTGTCCACCAGTTCTATCCTCAATCGCTGTGACAGAAAGAGACCCTCCGTTTCTTGGCATGCATATGGTTGTCCGTACTCATGCGTGTAATGTTTGGAGGAACAGTAACAACAGCGCTATGTCTTCGGTGCTGGTGTGTTTTATTGTCCACCAGTTCTATCCTCAATCGCTGTGACACAAAGACTGCTTTCAAAATTGCATCTTACTTTATAGTGTTAGGGAGAACCTGCTGATTTGGTGTGCTGTCTCTAGATGAAGAGTCTGAGGATGAGCCCCCACCACCCAAGAAAGCAGCTAAGTCTGCTGCAAAGGCCCCTGCTAAGCAAGTGAAGGCCAAACCTGCAAAGGAGCCCTCTGATGATGAGGAGGAGGATGACGATGAATCTGAGGAAGAGGCCCCTCCTCCCAAAAAGGCTGCAAATCAAGTTGCTAAGTCAAAGGCTAAGAAAGCTCAACAACAACAACAGGAGGAGGAGGATGATGATGATGATGACGATGATGATGATGACGATGACGACGACGACGAAGAAGAAGATGGTAAATCAATGCACGGGTCTTTAAGAAGTTTGTGTGCATTTTGCAATTGATGATCAACAAGGGACTTAATACTGAATTCTTAGTGATGTCACCTTACTATGTATCTGATGTAGTTACCATGCTGTTTGCACTTGGCTACTATTTTGTCCACATGGCTGAATGGCTTTCTGTGGGTTTCAGAGTCAGAAGAGGAAATGGACACAACACCAGCTCCAGCAGTTGCCAAAGCAAAGAAGGCGGGCATGGTAAAAGCCAAGGAGGAGTCAGAGGAGGAGGACGAAGATGATGATGATGAGGAAGAGGAGGATGATGATGACGACGAAGAGGAGGAGGAGGAGGATGATGATGAGGGTGAGTTATGAAATCCAACTAATCGAAGTCGTTATTGCCGCCCGTTTAATAAGCGGTTGGACAGTCGGGAATTTGGAATCGTCCGTTATAGATGTCACAATAAATCCATCTTTCAGGTACCCATTTCACAGTAGGTCTGGCAGAGAAATATACCTACACGGTCGGATGCAACTTGTCATTCATTGTCTGCAGAATTGGACACGCCACCAACCCAATCAACATTGAAATGTGAAAGATTGAATTTTAACTGTGCAACTTCACTTAACAGAAGCCCCGGTGACTCCTGCTAAGAGAAAGGCAGATGGCAAGAAGGACACACCTCCTGCCAAAAAGGCCAAGTCAGAAGAAGGTATGCATGTTCTAACTTGTTGATCAAATGTCCTTTTGTGAATATGACTGACATTTGCTCATGTCACCTGTACTAAAGTATATTTAACATCTTGTCTTGAAGGTTTCTGTCTGTTTATTGGCAACCTGAACTCAAGCAAAGACTTTGATGAAATCAAAAATGCGGCGAGGAAATTCTTCACCAAGAATGACATTGAGGTTGCCGATGTCCGGTTAGGTGCAAGCAAGTAAGGCATTTTGTTCCAAATTCAATTAACACACCGTATTTTGTCTGTCCTTCTCTACTCTGTAAATAATTGGTTCTGTCGTAAAAACTTCACTGGAGCGAAATGTTCTAATGCACTGTGATTAAAATGTCCAAATTGTAATTTTAAGTACCATACTTATCCAAGTCTCAATATCCATATAGCATATAATATACTTTGAATAGTGCTTTCACTTTTCGCTTGCTGGTTTGAAGAGCAAACCTTCCTGTTAATTTTTTGGTGACCAATAAGCTTCTGTTTCTGTTGTGGTTCTGCTGGGCTTCCTAAGGTATCATTTTTTTCAAAAAGCATCTCTTGCATGACTTTCTTCAACAGGAAATTCGGCTATGTCGAGTTTTCATGCGAGGAGGATATGCAGAAGGCACTGGAACTCAACGGCAAAAAGCTTATGGGTCAAGAAATTAAGCTGGATAAGGCTAGAAGCAAGGAGAACTCCCAGGACTGCAAGAAAGGTGCCCTTGGTGTCCAATTGCACACCATGTCGAATAGAATGGCGTCATTTACAATGTTGACTTTGTCTGTCCTCAGAACGGGACTCGCGGACCATTTTTGTTAAAAACCTTCCCTTTAGTGCCACTGTTGATGACTTAAAGGAGGTTTTCGAAGATGCAGTTGATGTCAGGTTGCCAGTTGGCCAGAATGGGTCCAATAGAGGGTAAGGGAGCTTTCACTCAAGACACTATAAAAAATACAATTCACCCAGCATGAATTAAATGTTTCATGGTCTTTTCCAGAATCGCCTACATAGAGTTCAAAACTGAGGCTGAAGCAGAGAAGATGCTGGAAGAGGCACAGGGTTCCGATATTCAGGGGAGGTCCATTATGCTGGACTTTGTTGGAGAAAAAAGCCAAAAAGGCGCAAAGGTCACAGGTAAATATAGAGCAAATTGCTTTCCCCTTTTGTAAACTTGTTGAACGAAGAGGATGAAAGAGCATCTACTCGGTAATCTAATGTCCATATTGTTGCGTCTTGCAGCTGCAGCCAGCAAGACATTGGTGGTGAATAATCTATCCTTCAGCGCCACAGAAGAGGCCTTGCAGTCCACGTTTGAGAAAGCCGTTTCCATTAGAATCCCACAGAGAGATGGTCGACCCAAAGGGTATGTAAAGCCCTTGGCAACATCTGTGACACACCGTTTGATTGCACCTTCTCATGAGCTCCTGGCAATCTTGCCATGATTGTGTATGGATTCGCACGAGAAGCAGAGCCAGTGCACAGTTTGAACAGCCTCACCCCAGCCCCATGAGGTTACTGGCCATGTCTGCTGTGCTAAAAGTGTTTAACACGTGGTGACCTTATGTCGTTTGAAACCCGCATGGTCATTTTCTCTGTCTTCTACAGCTTTGCATTTTTGGAGTTTGAAAGCGCAGAAGATGCGAAGGAAGCCTTGGACACACTGAACAACACAGAGATTGAAGGCCGCTCAATCCGACTTGAGTTCAGCCAGAACAGCGGTGGCAGGCCAGAAGGAGGCAGGGGAAATTCTGGTAGGTCTTCAAACAAAACGCTTGGATTCTTTGGTTAGTCAGACATGGGAATGGGTACCAGTCCATGGATGAAATAATTTTTTAAAATCACAGTATCATTTTTTTTAACTGCAGTATCTTTTTTGTTTTCCCCCCAGCATGTACTCAACACAGCGACAGCTCTGTTGCTATGAATGTAGCATCTGAGTGTTTCACTCTTAGCATGACTGATTTCCACTCAGTGCAACTGTTACTCAAGTAAAAAGTTAGGTTTTTCTGATTTTGCGTGGTTATGCCTGGAGAGGGACAAGGAGTCACAAGCAAGCGCAACCAACAGAAAATGTACACCCCACTTTACTGAAGTGCTTTTTGTAGACCAGAAGCATGTTCCACCATTATTGCTAAAGTTTTTTTTAAACATTGTTTCATAGTAATTTGTTCAAATAAAATTCTATAGATTGTTTTATGTATTTGTTATAGTTGCAAGGCAATTTAAAAAAAATTGTTCTATTTTTGTGTTGGTTTTCGAAACTCAAAAAATACAGTTGAAGTACCGGATCGATAACCTGTTTGATTAAAATCTAGTCAATACCCATTCCTGATCGGATATGATGAAAACTTGATCTCCTGGAACTCTGTGATGAATTCAGATAGTCAAGTCCTGATCTGGTCTTGCACTCCTCAGCTTGGCGCTTGCTTGTCTTGTTACACGTCCAAATGATCCTTAACATTTTGATTGCATTTTTACCAGGGCCGACAAAGACTTTGTTTGTCAAGGGTCTCTCAGAAGAAACCACGGATCAAACCCTCAAAGATGCGTTTGATGGCTCAGTGGGTGCTAGAATCGTCACAGACAGAGATACGGGGTCTTCTAAAGGGTACGTTTTTACAGCTGCTACTTTGTATCAGGGTTTCCCATCTTTGTGAGACAATGTACAAGAAATCAAACTGAGAGAAGTGCCACTTTTGCGATTACGTTTTGGATCGCAGCAACCCTTGTCTGCTGGCCTTTGACATAAAGTGAACTGACTATTTTCTCTTTAGCTTTGGCTTTGTGGACTTTGACAACGAGGATGACTGCAAGGCAGCCAAGGAAGCCATGGAGGACGGTGAAATCGATGGTAGCAAGGTGACCCTGGACTACGCCAAGCCCAAGGGCGAAGGTGGTTTCCGTGGAGGCCGCGGCGGAGGCGGTTTTGGCGGCTTTGGTGGCCGTGGCGGTGGCGGCTTTGGTGGCCGTGGCGGCGGCAGAGGAGGTCGTGGCGGCTTTGGCGGCCGTGGTGGTGGCGGCTTCGGGGGCCGAGGAAGGGGAGGTCCTCGTGGAGGTGGACGTGGTGGCGGACGTGGCGGCTTTGGAGGTAAGTGTCAGTTTTAGGCTTCAAGTTGTATATTTATCAAATATTAAAATGGACCAAAACTAATCATCTTTGGTCACTTGCCTCCCAGTTCACTCTGTAGAGGATGTTTCAGGAATAGAAACATGTGCTGACTTAACTCTTATCTCTTTAGGTGGACGAGGTGGTGGAGGATTTGGAGCCAAGCCCCAGGGGAAGAAAATTACGTTTGATGACTAAATAATCTTTTTTTTTGTTTTTTGTTTTTTTTTTACTTTTTGAATGGACTCTGGTTTCATCAGTTTTCAGAGCTTTTGGACATTCCAGAAAGCGTCATTGATAAATATTTAACTGTAAACGGGCATTTTAGCCCTTGTATTTAGAATCCTCCAACTTTACCCGCCCTCTGTGCCAAAGTGGTACATTTGACTTTTCGACTCACTTGAGTACTGAATGTCCGGAAATAAACGCCTGCACCCCTCCACCTCTTCAGTTTGTAATTCTAAAAGAGAAAGACAGAATGGGTCTGGATCTGTCAAAACAAGTTTGCTGTGAAAACTGAGGCTAGATTCCCCCCACTGCCCCTTCCGATACATGTATAAATTAAACCGTTTGTATAATTTCTATTTTACCGTTTTGTAAAGAACTACACGTGTATCCACATTTTTTTTTTGTCATTTAGTTTGCTTTAGTCTTACTGTAATGTGTAAAGCATTTTGTTAGGATTCCAGTCCTCCAGAGTTTGGTGTAATGGCGATGATATTGTCGGGATGTGCTCTGTTCAAGATGGAAAATGACTGCACCTCTCAATTGTGTAACATATTTGTAGTGTGTTGACTTGTTTCCCCATCAGAGAATCTAATCTTCTCGATGAATAAACCTTGAAGGTGGTGATTTTTAAACTCGTTCTCATTTCACTTGGTATTTTAATCTCTGCCAGTATTGAAAGCTTCAGTCTTTATACCTGTGTTGCTGTTCGCCAATTGTAATAGGAAGTCAAATAATGACTAATCTGCCAAGTTTGTCAATTTGGGAGTTTTCGTTAGCTGTGTCAAATTGGCAATGCACACAATTTTTTTTTTTTTTTTTTTAAATGCCATGAAAATTCGTGGATTATTCATGATCTCAGGAGCAGTGCTTTCGTCAACAATGAAACTTTTTTTGTTAGTGCCTTTTTCAGGACTGTGATGAGCTAAATGTAGCTCTTTGACTAAAATATGATGTGACATATGTGAGTTTTCGTTGATGAGACTGGACAAAATGCGTCTCATCCAATTGCGTGTAATCTGTCAAAAATATCAGCAATGCTGTTTCAACCAATCCTTGTTTGGTCAAGCTCTCCACCTGGCCAGCACACGCTTTCCATTGATGGACCAGGGCAGCAGTGTCTACAAAGGGTTGGAAAGATAAATGGCCAATTTATGTACAACCCAGCAGAAAGAACAACGCATTGTAGACGGCGGTAAAGGTAAATGTGGCCACAAACTAGATGGAAAGACTACCACGCATCTCAGGTGACATCTGAAGGCTCACCAACTTTTTCCGCAGGTAAAATACAGCTAGTCCTGTGAACATATTGTACTGTCTGCATTTGCTAACATTCAATCTTCAATCTTGTGAATAAATTTCATTGTAACTAAAGTTTTCCACGCAACTCCTGGCGCAAATAGACTAGTTTAAAGCTGAAGTTATTTTGGTTGAGCCAACGTGGCCACTATCTTTTGTGTATAATCAAATTATTAAAAGTAGATTAAAGTACATGTAGGAATTTAAGCAGACTATTTCTCTTTACTGTATTTGGATGATGAAATGTGTGAATTATTCTGCGGTTCAGTGATAGAATTGGAGTGTAAAATCATTCACACTTGTCAGCTCTGAGGATAAAATAAACGTTGCATTATTAAAATGCTGCTAAACGGATGCTTTTGAAATACATTAGATACATTGTAATTTTGGTAATTGCTCAGAATGAAATATCAGAAGGCTTAGTGACAGGCTGCAATGTGGTTAGTAAGTTAATTAAAAGTGCATTATTTTAAGATATACTTTTTTTTGGTTTTGTATTCACCTGGAGATGTTTACTGAGTATCCAGAGATAGAGTAATTGTCCCCCCCGAATAAAACTAGACTAAAACCTTTGATTTTCATCAACTAAAACTAGACTAAAACACGAATAGGATAGGAATGACTAAAATGAAGCATTTTTGCCCAAAAGACTAAGATTAAGCTCCCGAGTCAGGAGCTGGATGGAATTTACATGATTGCCATGTACAGCAGCCAATAGCGAATGACATAAGACATCGCAGGGTGAAAAATTGTACTGAATGGCGAGAAATACTAACGTGATGTTTGTCGCTTCTTGTATTATCCATGTCAACTCTTTGTCCACCAGGGGGTAGTCAAACAATAGCTGAGCGCTCTCAATATGTAGTTCAGCACAGTACTTCCCATGCATTGATTACGTACTGTACTACACTACTGTAATTTTGAAATAATCATGACATCTCAATGAGATTCCTGCAACATGCGTTTTCGCAAAGCTAATTTGCATTTCTAAATCATGTTTAGCTCACCATTCCCCAATATCTGTTTGATGCTAAGTGTGAAGTGCTCCAACTATCTTATGATGCCTGTTTTGAGAGAACATGCTTTACTAGATTTTATTTGCAATAGATTTTCCCATTACAGTATTAGGGAAATTAGAGATTAGCTAGACAAAGCAACTTGAAAGGCTGACATTTTTCCCGATGGTCGAGTGGTTAGCGCGTTGACTTCACAGTGTCGTGAGTTCGATCCCGGCTCCGGCCTTCCTGTGTGGAGATTGCATGTTCTCCCGATGCCTGCGTGGGTTTTCTCCAGGTACTCCGGTTTATTCCCACATTCCAAAAATATGCATGGCCAGCTGACTGACACTTGAAATTGTCCCTAGGTGTGAGTGTGAGCGCGGGTGGTTGTTCGTCTCTGTGTGTGTGCCCTGCGATTGGCTGGCAACCGGTTCAGAGTGTCCCCTGCCTACTGCCTGAAGACAGTTGGGATAGGTTCTCGTGTGGAAGGATTCCAAGAAGTCCTCATCCCACACATGCATTTTGTAGCATCTTGAAAAATGATACTTTTTGCAGAAGACAAAATGGCACCTGTCGAAATTAAAAACCCCAATTCCAATGAAGTGCTGAAGTTACGTAAAATGTATATATAAACAGAATACACTGATTTGTACATCCTTTCAACTTACATTTAATTGAATGCGCTACAAAGACTACTTAACGTTCTCTGTTTTTTAGAAATAATTGATGCAGACAACAGCTCTGACCATAAGCAATGTTCCTTTTAATTTTAAGTCAAGCATTTATCATTCTCATTTCTCCTTGTGCCAACACACTTATTCTTCTTGGGGCCTTTCAGGAAAGATCAAGCTGTTGCGTGAAAGACTGAGGTGCCCTCCAGCCAACCTATTAACCAGACTGACATCAAAAGACTCCACCGATTCGTGTCAACAAATATGCTGTTGAACAGCAGGCTACTTTGGGAAACAGGGTGTGTACCCAGTTTGAGTGGAATGGTGTCACTTGAGTGGGAAATTTACCCTGGATGACAGTGCAATTTGGCCAGTGATTGATACGTGTATTTTACCAGACACAAAGCTGCTAACAATAAAATCTAAATGCCGTTTCCATCAGAGAAAAAAAAAAATCATTAATATGTGATACATCTCGACTGACAGACTAACTATGTCAGGGAGGAGCTAAACCGCCCTATCAATCAGCCTGCCACGCATGTTTTTGGAATGTGGGAGGAAACCAGAGTACCTGGAGAAAACCCACGCAGGCCCGGGGAGAACATGCAAACTCCACACAGGGAGGCTGTAGCTGAAATCGAACCTGGCACCTCTGCACTGTGAAGTCGACGTGCTAACCACTCGACTACTGGGCCGCCTGTTGAATTTATAATGTAGGCAGTTCTAAAAATTTCATTGGGGTGGAATGATGGGGCTTCAACGATTCCTCCGTGAATAGTGGGGGTTCTGAATTCAGATCCAGGGGGAACTATGAGGTCTAAGATTAAGAGATGTGTTTCAATAGATGTGCGTGTTATGTTGGACATAAATGACAGTGGAAAGAGATGAACCTCTGTAAGCTACGCCTGTGATGAGAAGTGCCACGCAGTCTGCTATTGATGGAGAACTTCATTGTACTGTACTGTCATGATGCACGACTGTGAAGATGACAATAAGGCAAGTCTTTTAAAATGTATCCATTACTACTACAGCGTGTTCTAAAAACAAACTGCTCTAAAATATATATATTTACTGCTAACATGTTGCAGCTTTAAGTTACTTAAAATGGAGGGAAAGAAAAAAATATTTTAAAATCATGTCATGAGTTGTTGGTAAATTCCAAAATATGATTAAAGTTCATCATAAACAGTGGTCTTGCCTTTGTGTGTTAAAAACAAACAAACAAACAAACATTGTACTGAGGGTGTTGTGATTTCATGCCTTGCGAGATGATACAGATAAAATATGTACTGTTGACCAGTGACAGTGGTTGTGATTGGACACTATTGTTGGATAACCTCTTGTATATTTTCCTAAAAGATCATGCATGTTGATAACGGCGAAGACAAAAACTGCTGACCTAGGACAGATTTACAAGGAAAAATGATGCTTTGACCAAAACAGGACATTTATTTACACCTTCATATTCACATATCAAACATTGCTTAATTAACAACCACTCCCAACACAGTTATCACGGATTCCATGCTTTAAATTAAATATCAACCCCACATTTAACACCCATTTGTCAATGACAGGACTCTTAAATTAACGTGTTGCATATTCGTACCAGTAATAATTTTGAGTACAGGGTCATAACGTAAACCTATCAATATCATGTCAAGTATATCAGCACATTCAATTATATGGGCAGTCCGCACCTTAGTTATTATTTTTTTAATGTTAACATTTCCAGTACTATCTACTATGGAGTAGCAGATGTCCACTTCAGTCATATTCTTTGCCAAGTGCAAGGACCACTGCAATACAAAGAATGGATTGAAATGTTGATCTATGTCTAAACAAAGCACTGTATTATAGTGGTATATGTTGCTGGCTTTCATTAATATGCCCTGGGTTTGATTCCCAGCCACAGTCCCAAGCCCTGTTAAAAAATGAATGGTTTTCTTCATAGAAGGACATCTAATATTTAAATTAAAAAAAAAAAAAAAATCAAGCCGCCCCAAAAAACTGCCATGCAAATCATGTGATTGAGTAACATGCCGTGGCAACCCCTGATGGGACAAGCTGTAAGTCGCAACGGCATGCATGTCCAGATGTTCACCTTGAATAATGGAGATTAAATAAAGTCTGGACCACTGGGGTAGAGAGTCATTCTCTTAATTTTTAATAGTTTAAGCCTTTTTGGCACACATATACTGGTGCAAGGTAAATGAATATGAAATATTTCGTACACAAAAATGCACAATGGATGTGCATTGATGGCTTGCAGACACTGACCTTTTGGGGCAGGGAGGCTAAATATTGACAACTGTCATTTTAGCCTTTAAGATTAAAAAAAAAAAAAGACAACTTTAACAATTATTAATTCTTTTGGGCAGGCAGAAACATTCACATCTGTGTTGACCAATAATAACTCGTATTCACATTGATGGGTTTCTCAACAGTCAGTCATTGTCTTCTACTTAAGAGACCAGTGAAAGAAGTACAACATGCTGCAAATGATTTATTCAACAGCAGGTCATTGAACTGCCTTATAAATACCCACATTTCCCACTCGATAATTTGCGTGACTTTATAAGCGCGAAACTGGCAAATGCTGTTGCAGTCTCTCTCCACAGAAAGGAGAGTACGCAATGCTTGCCTATGACTGTTATGGCAAACAACAAGATTCAGCTGGCGTCTCGGCGCTGTCCATTCCTCGTCCTCGCCAAGCTATAGGATCTCGACTTTTTGCGAGCACACCAGGTCACTGTTGACCAGATTCCACATGTGTCTGAGTTCCGTTGGGAGCAGTTTGTGAACAACAATCATGCTGCGAAAGAAACAAGGTTCTTTATTCAACTTGCTGCTTTTGTTTTTCACAAGGCCAAACGTCTTAAAGGCGTTGTGTTTGATCGGCGTGACCTGGAGGACCTCGAGGCACATACCCAAGAAGACATCATCAATGGGGTACAACTCCAGGGTGTCCGCTACCCAGTGAAGCCTCCGCGCCACAGTTTTATCCATCAGAAACCCCCCTCCACCCGCATACGGAGGGTAATGGGTCTTGTTGTACAAAGCTTGTGGGATGTAGTACTTATTTTCCTTTTTACGGATTGGCCTCGCCTTAAAAATCACATCGCCTACAAAGAGATTCCTCGCATGGCTCGTGCTGTCCAGAAACTCAAAAATGTTCTCCACGTTGACAAAGACATCGTCATCTCCCTTGAAGATGTAGTGAATGTTTGGGCAGTAGGTGTGGAACCATTTGAGGAAATGGGTCTCCTTTAGTGTGAGATTGAAGAAGCTATCCAAGAAGCCCCACTGGAGGATATCACCATAGATGTGGTTCTCATACTCCACAAGCCTCTGATGGTTTGCCCTTTCGGCACGGTTGGACGGTTGACCGAGAAGGAAAAGCGTCTTTATCCTCTTGCCATTCAACACTCGCTCCTTCCCCCAGGTTTTCCGAATGACTTCTCTACGGTCATGCTGGGTAGCCACTGACTTGATCACCATGAGTAAATATATTTCCCCCGAGCACTTCTCGGGGTGGTTGAGAAGCATTGGGAAGTAGCGACAGTGCCGGTAAAGCATGAACTGCTTGAAGTTATCCTCCAGTCCCTGAAACCAATCCTGACCGGAGAGACTGAGATTGGCGCTACAGTTAGAGCTGGTTACGTCCCAGGTTGTGGCGCCGTTTTCTGCAGTGACACGGGGTTCCTGGGTGGTTGACCGACCAGGCAGGAGCGGCTGCCGTTTGCTCTCCTTCCAAAAACTTTTTATTCTCTGAGAGGAGTGTAAAGCTACAGAGTCCACTCCCTCCGAAGCATCCATGCGAGCCCGCCTGTCGAGTTGGAACGGAGCCCCCATGTTAATGCTTCCCCTCTGGACCACAGTCAGTGCCACCACTGCTAGGCAGAACATGACAGCCACCCTTTTGTACACCTTCCAGCGATCTCTGTTGTTCATCCTGGTCAAGACAAAGGGAAGACAAAGCAAAACAGTTGAATTCAGCACACTGTAATTTTATGGCTTTTCCACTGAGAAAGCTAGCTGGTGGTATCTTGACATGAAGAAGTAAGGCGTAGTGAATTGAGGAGTTTCATTTTGCCATAATACAGTGCTTTACCGCCATTTTGTGTTTTTTTTTTTTTCGGGCAGGTGTCTATTACTTGCAAAAATTTGCTGTTCACGGCAGGGCTCCATCCCTGTCTGCATAATGTGAGTCAATGGAACACATACTGTATAGGTTTACAGTCATAATGAGGGAAATGATAACTACAATATCGACGAAAATGATGTATATTTTTGCCTTTTCCTTTGCTTTTCAGTAAACATTTTTTTACCAAATGCAAGTTCGAAGGGCTTCACAATGGAGGAAAGCCACAGAGGGGAGTTGTAATGATAAAAATAGAACTGAAAAAGTAACTTATCGCCAGCATACCAGGTGAGCTGTATATAAATCGTAACCGTAGATGTGAGTTCAAGAATACCAGTCATTTGCAAGGCACAATTAGGTGAATCATGAATTAAATTCATAACACTAGGCAATTTAGAGTCTTCAATTGACCTACCAAGCATGTTTTTGCAATGTGGAAGAAAGCTGGATTGCTAGGAGAAAAAAAAACCCCATCCAAACACAGGGAGAACATGCAATCTCCACACATAACATCCTGAGCAAAATTTGGCGGTGAGACAGATGTGCTAACCACCACTAAAAACATACAATTCTATTTAAAACACAAACTGTACAGGACTCTGGAACAAAATATTGTAATGTAATGGCTATCAATGGGAAATCCTATTCTGGAATTCGATCACATTTAAATTCAACCGGTTTATATGCACAATAAATATCCATAACGTGTGAAGGAGTTTGACATAGGGGCGATGTGTAGTAGTTCCCTTGCCTTACTTCAGATCAAATACAGGATGAGTGGTACTGAAAATGGATGGACGGATGGATGCTTTGACATGAGCCGAGCAAAAAACTGACCCTGATGCTGTATTATTGTCCTCTCAATTTTTCATTGCGAGAGATTAATACAACAGAAACATGAAGTAAACACCAACAAACTGGTGGGCAGAGGTCAGAAATCTGGTTGCTTATTTATTTATTTTTTTATGTTTTAAATTTGGGTAGAAAATATTCAAATCTCCGTTTATGAATGCTCCTGTAGTGGCACCAAAAGGAAACTCAGTAGTGAACACTAAACTGTCAAAATTACCTTCCGTAGCAGAAATGTAGTGTGCATCGAAAATAACCAAAAAGGCTTTATTGCCATAAGATGTTCCCACATTTTATTCTAAAATATATACATCCTCCTTTGTGGAGCTGGCAAACCAAAGAACTTGTGTGCGGAAAGAATATTTAATATCAATTTTATGTACTGTGCCATTTTTTTGCACACACACTATTCCTCCCCTCCCCAATGATGTTGGGCAGTAAAGTGTAATGGAGTGACAATTGTTCATGAGTATGGTATCACTTGAAGAAAAATGTGAGGAGCTGTGGCACTTGCAAAGTGAAATAAAGCCCACGGATTGTCACGTTTCCATCATTTCATGCCAGGGCTCTTTGCACTCTCCAAAGACATGTGCACATGAGACCCTAACTCTTGTTTTCAAGTCTCTATTTAGTGCCCCCCAAAAGAACTTCATTTAAATACAGTGATAGAACCTTGCTGATCGAGATAATCCAGTGCAACTGGGCTTTTACAATTTCTGAAACTCATTTCATGGTATTTACGGATTCCCGTCATTAGTATTAATTGTAGCCTATCACGTTTACAAATTGTGGAAAGCTTTTATAAATGACGATTTTAAAGTATGAAAAAAAATCTCTAGCTTGTGGATGGATGAATTCATTTAATAATAATGAACGGCATTGTTCAGTTATGCATACAGCCGTAATTGTGGGAACGAAGGCCAGAAAAGGAAACGATTAAAATAACACTTACATTGTGCTTCGGTCAGGTCTGTGGAGCTGTTGAGGTTGATGTTCTAAAACGAAGCAATTAACTGTTGATATAGCTCAGAGTAGAAAAGTCGAACCGTGAGGACGCTGAACACTTTGGGGGCAAGACTGCAAAAGAATCCTTTACATGAAAAGTCAACTTCTTGCAACTTATTGCAAACAGACACACACAAATCAAAGGAAAAAAAGAGACGTCCTTGTGTGCCGTGCAGCTGCGGTCTCCGCTCACTCCCACACCGGCTTGCGCTTTTCAACAAGCACCCGCGGCGCGCACATTGCTACGTCACAAAAAAGAGCCCACCCAACCGGTCCACTGCACAGACTCCACCACTTCACCGTTTCATTCGTTTTCTTCGGATATAATCGGAACAACAATGATAGTCTTTTTCATTTGTCTGCAAACTTAATTTCTTCATCCCTACAACATATGTTTTGCTTTAGTTCTGGTTTTCTTTACATCTTTTAAGACCCAAGTCTTCGCTGCATCATGATGAGTGCGCCATACAGCGCTTGACATCTGTACCTTTGAATGAAAGTTATAATGAAGGCAGTGGTTCAAACATCTACTGCAGTGGTTTTTAACTTGGGTCAATCGAACAGAGCCTCTGCCATGGAGGGTAAGACACACCCGACTCAACATGTCAATTAGTTATGACACGCCCGCTTGGCCATCACTGGCTGCAGATGATCACATTCCATTGCTTGTCCAATCGGTGCTGTGGGAAATTCAGTTCTCTCAGTAGTGAAGTGTGCCTGTCGTGATAGAATGCCGTACAGAAAAAAAAGTATACTTATCTCTTGAAATTTTAGTTACTTTTTCTGTTTTTAATAAATGCGTTTTTTATATCTTGAATTTTTTTCACGAATGAAGGGTTCGGTGAATGTGCATATGAAATGGTTGGGTTCGGTATCTTGAAGAAGGTGAAGAACCACTGATCTACTGGATTCGATGGGCTGAATCAACTGGCCACGTGGCTCAGGCCATTTCTAGGCCCATAGCCAGAGTGATGTTCCCAATTAGTTAAACCTTCACCTGACAGTTAGAATTGTTACAAAAAGCTCGGTTGTCTCGCCCTTTGTAAACTGTACTTCACATCTCCTTAATGCATCTTGTCAGCAAAGGGATAACAACCTACCTTTACTTTTGTAGCTTCATTATAAAGCAGTTGACTTCTTTTTACACTTGTAGAACAATTTAGTATCTTATCAAATGTTACTTAAAAATGCCTGTACCGTTCAATAACTGAGCATTGCATACTTGTAATATAGCAGAGTTTAGTAGTCCTCTGGAAGGTCAGTGTTGGCTTACTTATGTTGATCAAATATGATCTGTTGTGAACAGTTGCTCATATTTTTAAAAAATAAAAATAATTAAGAAAGATCATAGAAGAACGACTTAGTTGGAGGTCACATTTGGGATGGAATTTCCATTCAACATGCCACAATGACTGACTAACTATTATTATAGTGTACATTTTTAAGATGCTTATATTTATATTTTATATTTATATTTATTGACATATTTTTTTCTTCTACGTTCTCCCTTTCATAATTTGCTGCTATAAATTGGGAATTTCTCCATTGTTAGATAAATAAAGGTTTTCTTATCTTATTTATCAAATGCAGTGAACAACGTGCTGTGACATCAGCAAGAGGTCCTGTTGTTAATGATCAGTGACTGTGCAAACTCCAAAAGTTTTTATGCTTACCTCGGTCACTGTGTGACTAAGGCTTAAACACACATAGGTCACAGATGTGCAACTGGCGGCCCGCGGGCCACATGCGGTCCCGACCACACTCTGAGTGGCCTCTTGATTAATTAAAAAAATGGAGGGTGCGATGTGAGGAAAATAAATAAATAAATAAATATATATATATATATATATATATATATATATATATATATATATATATATATATATATATATATGCATACACACACACACACACACACACACGAAACATCGAAAATACTGAAGAAAAGGGGAAATGAATCTGTGAATCTATGGGTGCAGAACTGTGAATATGCAGGGGTCGACTGTAGTTTGAAGTTGGAATATTACCATTCATCACTAGAGGGCAAACATGTCTTAGTTGCGCTTACACTGGGTCTTGTACTTTCCGATACGACAATGTGAGTAGTAATACAAATTTTGGGTGGATTTGGAATGATATGCAGGAAAAACATATGACCTCATTCACATTAGCATTTTGAGTGAGTTGCTTTTTGTGAAAATAATGTACAAAATTTGTTCTTGCACTTAATATTGGTTTCCTGTTCAGCATATTTGTGCCATTCTTGAATGCTAATTTTGACACAAGACAGCCTGTGGTTATTTTGTTGTTTGCTACAAACCCTTTATTGTTGGGTTCGTATAATGGTTACTTTATAATTGCATTGAAAAATGTCAAAAATGAAATATATCAAGAGTGTGTACTTTGCACAGATGTCCATATTTCGTTCATATTTAAAGTGGCATTTTTTTCATATATCTGGTCAGAATGTGTCTTACGTATATCTATCTGTCTATCTATCTTATGTATATATATATATATATATATATATATATATATATATATATAAGATAAGATATCCTTTATTTGTCCCACACTGGGGAAATTTACAGCCTTCAGCAGCAAGATTGTGGGTAGAAAGAAGAGAAAAGAAAAACACAGTTCAATTAAGTGCAATATAAATACAAATATGGATAAGGTCAATAAGTTCAATATGAATACAAATATGGATAAGGTCACAGTACTATTCACATTCACAATTGTTGTCACATCATTTAAATATTTTATTTATTTATATATTATATATATTCATTCATTCATTCATCTTCCGAACCGCTTCATCCTCACTAGGGTCGCGGGGGGTGCTGGAGCCTATCCCAGCTGACTTCGGGCAGTAGGCAGGGGACACCCTGAATTGGGAGGCCGGAGCTGGAATTGAACCCGGTACCTCTGCACTGTGAAGTCGACGTGCTAACCACTGGACTACCGGGCCGCCTATTATATATATAACTAACTATATATATATATATATATATATATATATATATATATATATATATATATATATATATATATATATATATATATATATATATATATATATATATATATATATATAAATACACTTTATTTATTTATTTATTTATCTATCTATCTATCTATCTATCTATCTATCTATCTATCTATCTATCTATCTATCTATCTATCTATCTATCTATCTATCTATCTATCTATCTATCTATCTATATATATATATATATATAAACTGTATATATAAGGTCATCCCCCAAATGTTTCTCAGTAATACATTTGGAAGAACAAGTCAAGCTCAAGATTGATTTTTGTCACTCCTCAAAAGCTATAGCTGAATATTTCTGTCAATCCAGTGGACTGAATAACTGAGCGACGGCTGCCCATTTTCCATTTCCAAGCGAACACAATGGCAAGCACAATGCTGGGACCAACTGTGCTCTTCCGCCGCTTTGTCAACTTTGAGAGAGGACAGCAACATGCCTGTGTGTGCTTCAAAACAGGAATTTTCTCAATCTGAACACAGCTGTGATCCAAACGGCCCCCTTCCTCTCCTTCTCTCCATTTCCTGAACCCAACAAGTTATCCTTCTCAGGGCCATGTGCATCCTGTTGCCTGCCGACGCTGCTTTTTCCCGTTTGCATTTTTTTCTCTCCCCCCCCCCCCCCCCAACAACTGCAGCTGCAGAGCAGCAAAACATTGTTCATCACCGACGGCCCGCAGCCACACTTGATCTAACTCTAGTCTCCTCATCAAGAGGTTCCATGGCAGCACACACACAGTGCAGCTTTTCTCACCTCCATGAGGCATTTGGGCACCTCTTTGCTCTTTGTGCTGCTTTTACAGCCCACACACATGAGAGTGGCTTCCAACAGGTGTAGGAGGTTATTTTTAGTTTAATTGATAGAAATCCTTCCTCGATCAGATAATGTTGTCCTACGTGAACCTAGCTGAAGTTTATAGGAAATAAAAATGCATATTTACCTGCTTCTATTTTCCAGGCATGATAATATTCTGTTGGACCAATGCCTGTGTGTGTTTCGGCAAATCATGGCTGACAAGGGCATTTTGTTAAAGGACCGCAGTGGTCCTCATGTTCGCGCCTGGGATCACATGGGATTTCTTCAGAATCTCACATTCTAAACACTTGCCTGTTGTATTAATTGAAAACTCTTCATTGGCGGTGTGTATTGTCATTTGTGTATATGTGTGATATGATTGAACGGTGAGCAGTTCCAGGTTGGAAGTAAGACACAAGCGCATTGGGTTAACAATTAGTGAACAGCATCTTTGTCTGATGAAACTGACCTTTGCATGGAAGTTGCCAAGTCATAAATTAGGTGGAATAACTAAGTTGATTACATTTTTGTTTCCTGCCTTGCCACTTCTACATCAGCTGTACTTTTCCATCGTTTGTTGTAGTTCTCACAAGAACAAGGAAGCTGTCATGGTGAGCAGCAATCAAAGAAAAACAGACTGTTCATACGAAGTGGAAATTTCCGTCTTTTACCTCACAGGAAGGTTGCCCTGATCCTTTTGTTGAGATAAACCCACCGGAGGGGATTACCGGGGGTCTGTCAAGTGTCTTGCGCTCAAGGCTCACTGTCACCATGAAGGAATTTACTGCTGAGGAGGCGGGGCATGCTTGCGGGAATAGCGACCCCCTCCACACTTACCTTTTCCACTCAGCCATCAAGTGAGGATGTTCTTCTCTGACAAGGCAGCAAGAGCAAAGGCACCTGCCTCTTATCCAAAAGGCCACCACAACCACCACTCCACCGCGGCCCCCGCTGGAGGTGGTTTTGCATTCAGCCCCTCACCCAGCAATTAGGTCCCAAAGGGGAATACGCATCAGCAAACATCAGCAAACGTCTATACCAGACCCAGACCGTACCTTCATCAGCGATTGCCTTACGAAGTGGAATAAGCGTCTGCACCCATCGCCTGGGTGGCCTTGTGTGCCAAACAGGCCTAATCTAACAAGGATAAAGCCGTTACAAATCCAGCTGGTGTGAAAACACGTGATGACTGATTAAACTACCTCGAGGTTACGTCAACCCAACTGTAACTTGAGACAGAAGTGTAAATAAGAGTGTAAAAGTTGTCATTGGTAAGCCGATGCATTCGCCAACTGTGACACTGATTTTCATTCCTGTTCACGAGTCAACAGCGCAACAGAACTGTGGAGCGACTCTGTGTCCAGCAAAACATGCTAACTCACTCTAGTGTACATACTAACATTCACGTAAAAGGCTCATGGTGACACTTGGAATGACATCCTTGAGAGGGCACATTATCAAAACGGTGGTATCTTTAGATGTTCACTTCGAGTGGAATTATGAACTATGACGGTTTGTAAAATTGCTAACTGTTATCGTCACTGTCCATTTTCTTACTGACATTTTCTTTATGTGCTGTGCTCACCCAAACTACCAAGAGTGCCTTGAAAGTGTCAACAACAGTGTAATAGCATTGTTGGAAGCAATGGTGGGGTCACTTGGATCTATCTCTCGGGACTGGTTAAGAGGAAACCGGAGGTTCACGGGAGAGGCGCCCTGAAATGCTCTCCTCTTCTGGCTGGCGTCACCCGTTATCAGCACAGCACATGGCTGCTTAATTTACTGATAAAAACATCTCAGTGGGCTGCTACTGATCCTAAGATGGATGAGACCCAAAAATTGTTGGAAATTTGTTTGTCTTGATGAATAAGCCACATTACTTTCACTGAGTTACACAGAAAAACTTTTATGTAACTCTTGTCTTTCTCAAAGCTTTAGCCTTGACTTAACGATCTCTTCATTTTGGCAAAATCAAGCCTGGCCTTCCCAGCATTCTCATTTTCATGTTGATTACACTTCTTCATCAAACATGCCCTGGCATTTTTGTGCCAGGGCATGTTTAGTTAACCATGTTTGGGACCGCGTTGCGCCTCGCTTGGCATTCCGACGAACAGAGCTGCTGCGCCCCCCAGCACATCTGACAATTTAGTAACAGAAAGTAGACCATGCTTGGAGTAAAAATGGACATAACTTCATTTCCATGACAGGGCAAGTCTAGTTTAGCGTGTTTGTAAATTTGGGGGACCGTGCTATGCCTTGCTGGCCATTCTGGCGTACAGAGCTGCCATGACCCCATCGCTTCTGTCAATTTGAAAACAAACATTAGATGAGATTTTGACTTGCAAAAGGCAAGTCTAAGTGGTGGTGCGGGTAGTATAACACGATTATGGCGAATTTGATCGAGCCGCAGGCAGACCGATTCGGCACGCTGTGGATGTGTGTGGTGGAAATCATTGTATGGGATCCATAAATATGACAACAGCATGTGACAGTCCTTCTGAATCACTGTAGAAATCAATTAATTGAACAAATGATTATCATCATTTCAGAAATATTGTCAGATCACCCCACTAACCAGGAGGCAGAACTATTGGGGGTGGAGTTGTCCCACACAGACGCTCAATCATGGTCTAAGGAGGCTTATACTTGCCCACTTCACATGCACGGCCGACTAAATCATCCGCTAAATTTTAACAAAATTTCTGCTTCCGCAATGTCAAGCATAGCGTGTGCTTGGACTGCTCTGAGTTTAATAATGTACAATATAACAGAGCTTCATTTATATAGCACTTTCACAACGGCTGTATATATCAGTACTCGCGGTTACGTGAGTGCAAAGTCACATTTTTAAATACTGTAGTAGATGGGTATTTATACATTTATAAAGCGTAATATCGCTTGTTTTGGCATTTCCGTAACTCGCTTTTAGTTTCCTGGGGGATGAAGTGTCCACTGATTCGCATTGAGGATGCTGCCAGCGAGCAGCAGCACAATGTGAGGAAACAAGTCGCACATGACACATTGACGCACTTGCATGCAGGTGGCTTAGTAACCCTTAGCTCCAGCATGCTGGTACAGTCCAGCTGTAATCGCAGCATAGAGGAAGCCGCTGCTTTTTTTTTTTTATCAAAACAAAACAATGAAGAGATAGAGAGGGAACATAGGTGTCTTATGACTTGTAACACAAAAGGGTGGAAAACTTTTCTCATCACATTATGCCTGCATTACAGCATCAACTGTGGACTAAATATGTGTAACATGCGCTAAGTATGAAAATGTCAAGATGATAATACTGAAAACAAAGGAAAAAACTGGCATCACGCACCGGAAATCTCTCACTCAGATATGCTGGGTTTGCCTTTTTTTCCATTTGCCATGCTTGAAAAAACAAGGCTCATCTGCTGTTTCGCCCCCCCCCAGAACAGTGTCACTTTCGAGCATAGTCCCCTTGAGTCGGAAGTCTATTTATATCTAGATTTAAAGAGAACGGCCAATCGAAGAGGCTCCCCTTATTCCCTTTAAATATTAGTGGAAAGATAACAGATAAAGTTGGATTTCAAGTCATTTATTTTGTATGAAATAACATTTTCAAGACACAATAAAAATAACATTCCACATACATTTACATGATTGGAGTTGGAACAGTGAAAATGTACATTGTACAGGATGAAACATTCACTTTTTTTTTTTGCGAGATGCCGTGTAAACATTGTAATAGATATTAATCTAAAAACAACTAGAAAGTAGCTGTTGTCCACAAAGCGATACCCACATTTAAATTCAGTCACTGACAATAGACATTTAGCTTTATTATTAAGAGATGCAAGCCTCCTGGATTTTGTCATTGTAAATGGTAACTAATCTGATAATGTAACAGATTTATGATTCGTTTAAAAGTTGCAACTGGAAGTTGTGGCCCAAATCCAAATCATTCCATACACATAGATTCACAGCACATACAAACCTGCCCATCTTGTATCTTACCTCAATGTACAAACAAAACAATGATGGAACATTTTGTCCGTCTGTAGAAAATCAGAAATTACAATCCCATGATTTTCCAACTTTGAAAAAATAGAGACATATCTATTAGCTTTATTATTAAGAGATGTTATTGCAATTGTCATAAATGTATGATTATTGTCATACAATCACGATTGATATCCTGCCACAGCTACAAAATCATACTGTTAAAACCATTGATAATTCATAAATGTAAACTGACCAAACTGCTCTTTGATTAAAAAAAAAAAGGCAGCTATTTTTTTGTCATTGCACAATTGCTTAACTCGTTTATAAAACAGTGACAGTTTTTTTCTTCCTTTTTTTTCACTACAGGTACTTCCTCATAACTTGTCACGGAAACGTGATTAAAAGTGAAAGACACAATTTCCTGGTAGAGCTAATGTTTCTATTGTGGTCTGAAGAGCCCCCTTTCTCATGCCAAAGGCCATCTTTGCATGTAGCGGAAAAGTGACAGAGATGACCTCGGCAATCAGTGATTTTGGACTCTAACAAGCATTTTGACGACAGAGGAAATGAGGAAGAGGGATACGCCGGTGGTAGGAGGAACGTAACAGATATCTTACAATGAGACGCAATTATGACATTAGGCTAACAATTCATCATTAATGTCATAGAGTAGCTCTTAGTTTTGTTTTAGTCCCTTAAACCCTTTAGCAGTAAACAATGGGCTAATCACCAGTTTTAAAACTAAGACTTGCCAGTTCTGTCACGGTGGCAGGGTGTTCCACATATTCAGGTGTGCCAGGTGACCTTGTTAGGAGAGAAAGCGAGAGCAGAGAGGAGGGCCAAACAAGGCCGCAAATAGCACCGGATTGGTCGGCCAGGGGGATGCGATTATTGTCTGAACCCGTATTGGGTTGCAAAAGTCTTTGCTGAAGCTGGGGGAAAAAAATGCAGGACCACAATCCTTTGCATTGTTCAAGTCCCTCCATCTCCCGTTGCTTATTCTCGACCCCCTCTCGTTTCCTTGACCCTGATCAAAACCTAGAAGGATGATGTTACAGGAAGCGTGATGTGCCGGGGGGATAGATCTACGCCGTGGTGACAGCTTTCTCCTCACCGCCGTGTTGACTGGCTGCCTGAAAGAGAAGACCGGAGGTGAGGGATGAAGGTTTGGGGGGATAGGGGTTGGAGTGATATCGAAGGCATTTATCAAGTAAAACAATGACCGGTACCATTTTCTCCCCAAAGTGCTTCGAGTGTGTCAGCAAGGTGCCTGTCCTAACATATTGGGTCAGTTTAAAATGAAAAGGCGGAAATGGTCCAATTTTCCAGGTAGAATTTTGACTGCAAAAACATAGCCTGATTCCAAACTGTGGAATGTCACAAGGCATTTGGTGTTTTGACTGTCGATAAAAGCTATTCACACAAAAGGGCTTACTCAGTTGTTCACCTCAAATCAACATTAGAGGAACTTGCCATGATGTGTCTTATCAACACCATGTGGATATAATTTTATGGTGTTCCCGTCCTCTCATCATCCTTCCTTATTTACTTGTAGAGTGGGTGGCCGGGGCAAGGCATACGTCTATTGTGTCTCAAATGTAGCCCTGAGGGGGGGATGTGCCTCAACGTGCGTCTGCCCTTCCATCTCTTTTAAGATCAGGAAATGAGCAAGCTGCAATTATTAGTGATAATAAAACCTGACGGGCAGCAGAAACTGCACTTAAGTGTAAACAGGAAATAGGACCAATAACAGAGAAGTTGTGGATAAAAGCAATGGAAGCGAACAATAAATGTCCCATTTATTCAGTTTGCTGTGCCATGTGCATTCGCTTATTTGCCTCAAAGGTTTCGACTAAGTGACTTGCGTATGACTTCACTGATGTATGACAAATGCCAGACCTCAAAAACACACTTAGCATTATGCTTGATTGCAGAATTTATGGATGAGGTTAGGGCCAGGGGTACTGGCTCATCAAGTGCAATGAAGATGTATGAGTGCAAAATTTATGTAACCATCCATTTAGGAGCACCTGAATTGTAAGCCCAGAGGTCAAGATTCATATTTGACATAGTTGACGAAAACTGCTCGCTTTAAACTAGAGGTGCAACACTGAAGCCATTCAATGACAAGTAAACGATTCTCAAATTAGTCAGTCATTTTTTTGGGAAAGTAGAAATCGTTTTTTTCAAATTTTAAATTCTCAAAATCCTCTGAATTTCATCTTCACAGCAGTAAATGTTCTCCAATTGATGGAGCTTTGCATGAAAGCAGACCAGATCAACATTTTTGCCTCTTTTCTGACATGACTAATCCAGCCATGAACTCATAATCAATTAGTTTCCGCAGTGTTCATTTGAAATAATGTCCTGTTTTTGAGTAAAGGGATGGAAATTTAAACATCCATCCATTTTCCGAACCGCTTGATCCTCACTAGGGTCGCGGGGGGTTGCTGGAGCCTATCCCAGCTGTCTTCGGGCAGTAGGCGGGGGACACCCTGAATCAGTTGCCAGCCAATCGCAGTTTGTTCAAAATTGCATTCACCGATGAATCAACAAAATAATCAATAGCTTTAGCAATTAAATTACTTTGTTTTTTTCTTCTTTCTTCTACCCACAATCTTGCTGCTGTAGACTGTAAATTTCCCCATTGTTGGACAAATAAAGGATATCTTATCTTATTATTAATATAATTGTTAGTTGGAGCCCTCATTAGATTTTTTAAAATGTTAAAATAAGATAAGATAAGATAACCTGTATTTGTCCCACACTGGGGAAGAGGAAGAAAAGCCAGGAAGAAAAGCTTTTTACTATATGCTTCGTCGTGTGGTACAGTTTAAAAAAAAAAAAAAGAAGTGCAGTAAAGTCGTCTGGCTCACTTGTTCAGTTCCGACATTGCGGTTCCTGGTCAAACACTGCAAAACTGTGTACAGAGGTGGTTCATTATCCAGCAAATTAATATGTTCACTTGCCAGCCCTTTTATTTAGATATGTCAAATAACTATGGTAATTTATAACAATTGCTACATTTCCATATCAAGATTCTGCACAACAAGCCACATTTGTTTAGGTGTGTGTGTGTTTTTTAAATTTTTTTTATCCCACAAACACAATTATGGCAGAACACCATCGTAAATATTGCATCGCCATACTTCATGACATGACGATTCTGTGTTGGACCTTCTTCAGTTTCCTTGAAAGGCTGAAACTTAGTTGACAAAAAAATACATGGTTGTAAGCAATCATAATATATCTCATCAAATTCAGATCACCCCCCAGCCCTCATGATTTGTAATACACAACTGTCAGCAATAACACTTATAGTTGCGAGCAGCGATTAGAAAGCCCTCACCACAGCTTTGTCATTAAGTCTAAAAATGATCTCCAACTTTGATAGCACGCTCCGCAAACATTAGATGGCATGCCTGAAATGCTTTGCTACTTCCTGCTTCTGATTGGGGTTTAATCAGAATTCCCCTGTAGGGGTTTGCTTCTACGAGCCCTGAATTTCTCCGAAACGGACAACATACATGTTGGACGTGATCCTTGAAACTTTTTTTTATGTCCTGATTAACATATTCACTACAATTCCCGTTGATCTGTGAAAACGGCGTCGGGGCTACTTTTCTCTAACTTTCCAGTGGGTGTTACTGAGTTGGTTTTGTGGTGGTGTTGTCAACACAAAGGACACCGAAAATTTCAACAAGGCAACCAATTCGTAATTCCTTCTTTTTTTTTTCAAGTTGTCAGATATTTTGATGCCCCTAAAAAGACAAATCACTCACCAGAGCAATAACAATTAACCGAGAGATCACGGTACAGGATTACCATTGGGCTTGTGCCCTCATTAAAGTGTAGTTCATGGCTGCCCATTAAATCGATTGTGAGCTATCAGTAGCTCGCAAAGTGAGTGTCGTTAGCCTTCATGGCATGAACTCAATCACTGCCAGCCCTCCCAGTTTTAGGCTGTTGATATCGCTGCCTGTCAACGGCAGTATATGTATTCAAAAAACCAAAAAAGGTTTACTCCCGCCTATAATCCGTTGTGAAATTTGTCACTTGATTTGACATACATTCGTGCAGTTCTGCAAGGTACGCAAATACATACAGTATTGTACATATGAAGAATTGTAAATATATTTTGAATTAAATATTAAATGAGTAAATAAAGTCGGTAGATCATTTGGACTTTTTAGTCATTTTACTGTATAAGTAGCTTGCATTCTGAAAAAGTGTAAGTTGCTCCCTATCGTTTGTTCTTCACAGAATCTTTTTGTATGCTGTTGGCAAGGAAAGATGTTGAAATGAGTTGAGGAGTTTCATTTAGACATACTGTCCTGTATATATACCACTATGCCGCCATCTTGTGGCAATGAGTTAGATCTTTTGTGGTGTGTCAATTGGTATCTTGTGGTCTCTTTTCGCTACCCCCTTGCGAAAAGCAGCAATTTAATTCCCCTTGTTTTCCTGGGTCAGTTTTACATGAAACTTCCAACTAAGTGTGACAAATAAACAGCTTGCAGGAAGCATGCTTTGCATCTCATTTGGAGGGTTTTCTTTTTGTTTCTTCAAAATAACACGAGACATTCCTTCATTGTAATTCATCTTCATGCTGCTTTTACATTCCTAGGTTGGTTATTTAAGTTTTGACCATTTTGGTTTAACCACATTGATTTAACCGACTAATATCATTTCTCAATGTTAGTCTATTTTCAGAGTTTCCTCAGCACTACAGCGGGCCAGGGCAGTGGTCCTGTCAGGTGGGGTCTGCTGATGACCTGATCATTTCGATCAGGTGTATTGGAGGAAGGAAACATTTAAAACATGCAAAGTAGTGGCCCCCTTAAGGACCAGAGTTTGTCACCTGTAGTCTAGAACGTATCCCTCGTGGAAAATGGGAGCTGCACTGTATTCCTCATAAAACTGTTACATCAAGCATTCGTAAGAATAGATTTGGAGGACGAGTGACAGTAAAAAACATTTTCTCCTTGTAGAACACTCATGGGAATAAACATTTGCGCGGTGTTGATTTCTCATCGTTTTGAGTATATTATGCCTACCTCGACTCTGCTGTCTCGCTCCGCTTAGGGAGCTTGAGGAGCACGGCCGACTGCACTGTTGAGGTTCAGCTTGGGAAAATGTGGGCGCCAGACTATACGCAGTGTTTCTCTGAAGGTCTCCCGGCTCAGGAGTCCGTCCTATCCTCGGCCTGCTTGCAAACCCAGAGATTGAATCTCCGCTGATGACGAGAGAGAGAAACAAAAAATTCAGTAGAGACGTTCAGGCTTTGCTAGTCAGTTAGTTTGTCCATTACTATATAAAAACGCAGGACATAAAATAAGAAATGTCGGCTGTGTTAGCGCTACAGTTGCTGAGTCAGCCCTTGATGATGTAATGTGACTCAGTTTTACTTGATGCCCCTCTCACTTGCCAGGTGGGGTGCTTAATCTTTCTCTTTCTCGATGAGCTTCCAAAACCATGGTTTTGAATTTAATCAAAGACTCTAAACTGCCCAAAGGTGTGAAAGTGTCTCGCGACTGAAAGGCGATGAGTGTAATGTGTATCTTGGGTGGCCCATTAAGCCACACCCCGAATGGGTAACTGGATGTGTGAAAATTGCATAGATAACTTGCAGAAACATGAAGCGAAGGTCCAAATTCTCATTGGAAATGAACCTGGTAAAGCTATCCAATGTCCTTATAATTTCCTGTTCTCTCTACGCTCAGTCATCTGTCCAGTCTACAATTGATGACGCAACTCTATGTCTACATAACAGAGGTGGGGGACTCAATTCACATGGCTTGCACTTGAGTTAACTCAAGTTGCTGATTTTATAACTTGCGACTTGTTTGGGTAAAACTTAAGTCTGACGTGACATAGACTTGGCATTCATGACACTCCACTTTGACTTCACGCCATGACTTGACAAGTTATTATGTTTGCATTTGAAAAGTACTGTTTTTTAAACATAAAAACATTCTTTTGTTTTGAAAGAAAAGTTATTGTATGTTGTGTCATGTGCAACCCCGGCCACCACCAGTATGTCCCGGCCGGCGATGATAGTTAAGCTGCCTAGTTGAGCAAGAGCCATCGAGGAAACTCCAAAGGTGCCTCAAAATCCCATCATGTCATCTTGAAATCAGTGTTTTGAAGTTTTTTAACATGCATGAGGTATCTTCTCTCTCAAATTGTGTGAAAGTTCCACATCGCAGACATGTTTGTTTGGGTTTGGCCGATGCCGCGCGCCTGCACATTGTGAACGAAGGGGAGACTTAACTCGACATTTGCACACAGGCTGTTCTCTAGTGGCTTCAGGCTGCAATGTATGTGCCGTGGGTGATCGATTTGTGTGATGGGCAATGAAAGACATTGCTCGACATAGGTTGATCATGCACTTCGGCTTATTATGATCGTGGACGATCATTCGGAGTACCACTTAATACAAGACATTAAAAGTCCATTTTCCATAATATGTCCACTATAAAAACAAAACACATCAGAACTATGGAATATGCCCTTTGATTAAAACAAAAAATAATAACAAATAATAATGAAAGTGGGGCAAGCAAGCATTGGTTGGACTAAAGAATGTACAGTCCATATTTCGAGGCAGGAAATAATACTGTAACGTGACCCCAAATCCCCGACCAATATACTTACTCACTCTGCAAATTGAAGTATGCAACTAGAACAGAGCATCCATTGTCTTGTAACTTGTTTCTTTCAGCAAGTGAAATTGCAAATAGTCAGTGGTGAGTTTCAAGTCTTCCTCTCAGAAGGGAAGACTTATTTATAGCGGTCTTCATAGACCAGACAATTATATTAGAAGACAATATAAACGTCTCTAACACAAAATTGCTTTAAAGATCAAAACACCACACCAATTTCCATTTATGGTTCATTGTGTGATCATGTATTTTTGTGTCAAGTTACCTATCAAAACGTCCATTGTGTCTCTCTTGGAAGGTTCCTTTCCTGGCTCGTACCTCGTAGGATTGATCCAGATCAGAAGCCTTGGCTAGTCGGCTGTACTGTGAGTCTGAATGATTGAGCGTTTTGTTTGTGAAAAACATGAAATGCAAAGATGATACAATATAAACTTTCTCAAGAACAGCATGGCAGTAGTAGTCAAGAAGCAGACTTGCACTTTTTCAGCAACTTATTGCGATTCAATTTTGCCCACAGCAACACCTAAATAGTGATCCTCTGATCTCAAAGCTTATCTGCAGTTCTACAGGCATACGGATTTGACTAAACTCTTTGTGGACTGAACCCCTGCAACCCAAATGACTGCAGCACAAAAGAAAAGCATGATTTGGGCCGGTTCTCGTCCATCCCAAAGGTGTTTATCGAATTATGCACTGGTGTGCCCTGAGACGGCTGCCATAGTAGTTGATGAAGCACTTGCAAGGTTCTACCCACCGGGGCTGTGGCGCGCAGAGTCAGCCGTTCGTGGGCGATTGCCAAAGCTTGTATGAGGTTGAGAATCGTTGTTGGATGGAGGGGAGTTTCCCTTCTCACTTCTGTGTCCAAGGTGAGGGTTTCCGTCTTCTCTGCCACCTACGCCACCCTGGCTGCCTGGCTGGTAATTTCTAGACATGGAACACAAACACAGAGTTCTGATGAGTATTGGAAGAAGCCCCATCATCAGCATCAGTTACTGCAAGTAAGAGCATTACAAGTGCTGTCCTATAATTACTCCAAAAAAATCATTTCTTCAGTTTCTTTCAATTGCTTTTTATCATTTATTTCAAAACACAACCCGAAAGAACCCAGGCAGTCTTTTATTTTAAACTATATTGTGACCCCATTCTTTCTCTGACCCACTGCTCTAGATATCAAGATTGGAAAGTTAGAGTAAAATCGACAATGCTATCATTGTCGCAGTGACCTCTTTGGTCTTTATTGTTGTTGCTTTACTTCATTGACTGATCACATGTTTCGACGATGCACTACTTGAGGTTCTTTTTGTGCTCATGTCATGTGACCTCCATCGGGAGAATTAAAAAGTGGTGCAACTTACACAACATACACATTTGATCATTTCACTTACGCGAGATGAGTGTTACGATGGGAGCTCGGGGTCACGGGTCGCTGTAGAGGTTCATCAATGCTTGGTTGATGCTGCGCCGTCGTCTTCTTCACTTTGGGTAGGTTGGTAATAATCTGCACAATGATTACACAGGAAGCTTTTGTTTCAAAATATAGATTTATTTGGCAATTTCAAAAATGAAATTGCCTCCTTTTCTTTGGTGCACCTCTCAAGATCCCAATTAAAAAATACACATTTTTTGGAAAAAACAGGACAATACTGGGTTGCTGATGTTGAAATTTGTCAGTGTCTGTAGCTCAGTCAAAAGGTTCAGGATTTGATCTGCTTGTGCGACAGGACAACCAAACCCTAGCTGTTAGCATGCAAATTTAAGTGTGCAAGTACTAGTCATGGACTTGTGTGTTGTTGCGGAATCACTCTCTAGAGTGCCATTGTGTGCGTGCGCGTGTTTGTGTGTATTTTTTGCTTACACCCAGGTACTCTGTAGTAAGCAGACTTTCCCCAGACAGCTCGCTGGGCTTTGGCTGAAGAACTTCCTCTTTATCTCGGTCCGACTCTATTAAATCTTCCTGTCACAACCAAAATCACACAGAGCGAAGTATAATATCTGCTGTTTTTAGTCTGCATTTGGTAACGATGTGAATCCAGAAATCTACTCTTGATACTTAGGCTTCCCTGACCATTTTTCAAAGAGCAGTTGTAATAAAATGTGTTTCCTTTCGAACACGTTTGCACAACATTTGTCATCAATATTTCCCCAAGTGGGGACAATTGACACGTACAAAGCATGAAACACACACATCTCATTGCCATGGTTACCACTGCAATCTTGAAACACACACTTCCACACAAACAGGATGACATTCAAATGTCTGTGCCTTGTCAAGATTACAATTATCTGTCCATGTTACAAAAAGGGCAGACTAGACTTTTTGTTTCGCCTTCTAATTTTCTCAAATGAGGTAATTCACCTTTGCTCACCGTTGGGTGACACAATGTCTAAATACTGTAGGTGCGTAGCAGTCAAGTGTAAAGCATTAACATCAGACTTACATCATTGTCATCCTCGTCCTCTTCATCGTCCGACTCTGGCCCTTCTTCCTCCACTAGATGGAATGGAACACAGCATTTATGTATTTAATGAAGAACAGTCCCAAATCAATTCATATTTCTAACTTCCACTGGGAATTGAACAACTAAATTACAAAACCTAGATCTTGTTGAAAGGAACATTCAAGTCGATTGTTGTTTTCATTACATAGTGGACTACGTTGAGAATAACCCAGTGATCAATGAAAATCAAAATTATTACTCCATGGAGGGATGGATTCAGAATCATTCTCAAAATAAAATAGGAGAAATCACTTCTGTGGACGTTGCTCTAGAGAATGCAAAATGAGGCTCGGTGGTGCGCGGAGGCCGCCATGTGCCTGCATGCAGTCCCTCAACGTCTCTCCACAATGCAGAGGATTTTCTCCAGAGGGATCTCCTCTTAGACCTGGCTCAGGAAAGTCGACTCTTGTGGTGCCACACGTCTCCATTGGATGGAACGAAAGATGGGGTCCTATCCTTCACTGGGTTCAGGTCTGGGAAACGGGCAGGCCAGGTCAAAGCACCAGTGGTTTTTTTTCATGCAGGAAATGCTGACATACTCCACTCCAGTCCAGTCAGAAGTATTGCCATTCATCATCTTTGGTTTGCACATATTGCATCACACTACCTCTACTGATGTGAACATGGGCAAAATGCAGAAATGACCAAAAAGTAAACCAGAATGGATGAAGATGGGCGAGGCGAGGTACAGTATGTGGTCTCCACCTGCAGAACCATTCCTTAATAGGGGTTGTATTTCCTCTCATTTCCTCTTCTCTTTCTTTTCACAACAGTCAGTGAAATGTATTCATAATCAGTGTTGCTTCCAAACCGGACAGGCTGATATCCCAGACAAGTGACTGACCCAAAGTTACATAGTAATGATTGTGCATTGCCTTTATTTTTATTTTTTATTTTTGAGTACTGTGTGGGAAATAATTTGATTCTTCATATAATAAAAGTAATGTTGACAATAAAGCCAAATTGACCAATAAAGACATGCGCTGTAGTAAACGAGTAAACAAACCTTCAATGTATATTCACTGACCTGAGTTGAGCTGTTTCATGATGAAGCCAATTTGTCTGTGAAGATCTGGATTATCCTCCTCGCAGAAGCAGCGGAGGATCTCCTCCACACTCTTGACACATTGAAGTAAAACACACCTTCAATTAGGTCATGAATCAGACCCGAGCAACGGGTAAGCAAAACACAACGCGTGCAATTGCTAACATCTTCATAGACAACGAACATCTACTCAGGTGTGCTGAGACATTAAAAGGAAAGAGAAAGGCTAAGTCAGCATCCTGCAAGCAGGTGAAAACATCACACGATCGCACCATTTCTTTTGCTTCCTGTCTCACAGAGGGGACACACAGGATGCTGTACAGGGCTCCATTCACATATGGAAGAATCTGGAGAAAACAGACAAGACAATGCAGATGCATCTCCGTGTGCAGAATGAGCAGGTTTACAGTTGCACACAAAGAATAATGAAACAATTTAAAAGGGGGGAAAAGTTTGCCTTTGGAAACATCTTATTGTCATGTGTGTGCACGCACACACAAAGCCTCACACACACTTTTCAAGGAAACATATGCATCACCTCGTGGTTGTCATGTCCGAGTAGGTTAGTTAGAACCTTGAGCACATGTTTGGCATTTTCTGCACACTTCCTTTTTCCTGCATAAAGACAACCATGTAACATACGGTATCAATGATTGCTCTAGCGTAGTATTTTTAAAAACATACATAGAACTGCAATGTCTTCCTCATGTACGGTATATTTTTGCATGTACCTTTTGTTCGCAGGCACAAATTCATGAGAAGAGATGCACAATATTCCAGAGTGTAGTCGCTCAAACAGTCTGAGTCATGCAGTTCATCCACCAGCCAGCCAATCAGATCATCTTCGATCATGGCTGTCTGCTGGCTCCTCCTGACAAACAGATGCAGTAACCCAAATGGTATACAGTAATAATATTACTAGTTTTTGTTGATGGCTGTAAAATGGCTGATTGAGACATCGTTATCTCCGTGGTGGGGTTTACAAACTCTTAAATTACATGAGACTGAGTTTCTGCAGAGCCACCAGCACATTCTCTCTGGTCAAGGAGTCCTTCTTCTCCTCCCGGAGTGTTTCCATCAGGAGTTTTAAAAGCAATGGGATTTGGGAGAGGTAAACTCGCCCTGTAAGTATAAATAGAACATGATACACTTGACATATTTACCTGTTTGTGTGGTAAAGATCATTACTCTGGAATTTGACTTTTTTTTAATGGGGGTCCCATTTTGTTTATGTTCAAGAGCAAAAAGTTCCTTCTATTGCTGAAGAATAAGGATACTTCATCTTTTTTTATTTTAAAGCTGTTTTTTATTTGCTGTGTTTAGTTGTATTCTATGATTGGGAAACAATGATGTTTCACCACTATATCATTGCTCAAACTTTTGCACAGTACTCTACATTAAACCACAAGTGAAAATGTAAACCAATATTAAAAGGCTTGCCTTTGAAACATTTTTTTTTTTTAAGACAGAAGTCTTGCACAATAATCTTATTAGTAACCGTTTGAGAAATTCTGTGTTGTATGTCAAAGGTCCCATAAATTTCCTCACAACCTATTTTTGTTAAACATAATTTTGATTCCTATCTCACACCCATAACCAAACCGTAAATGGACTTCCTTGACACTTACCGTCTGCAAAGGAGGAAAACGTATTGATGAGACGAGCCATGTACTGCCGCACCATTTCGTTCTTTGAAGATAGTAAATGAAGCATCGTTTCCTACAGAGACAGGATGTGAAGTGTTTTTTTTTGTTTGTTTTTTTACCGTAAGATGCTTGGAGATGAAGTCCATATTCAGCCAGCCATCCATCCATCCTGGGGTCGGGTCGTGAGGGGCAACAGCATTAGCAGGTATGCCCAAACTTCCCTCTCCCAAATCACTTCTTCCAGCTCTTCCCGGGGGATCCCTAAGCATTCCCAGGCCAGCCGGGAGACAGTCTCTCCAGTGTGTCAACCATGACAGCATCCCACAACATCCAGAGCCTTGAGAAACACTGTGCGGATCTCATCTAGCTTTGCCACCAAGGAGCTTTTTAACCACCTCGCTGGCTTCAATCCCAGAGATAGGAGAGCCCACCTTAGAATCCCCAGACTCTACTTCCTCTTAGGAAGGCAGGTTGAGCCGGTTTTCGAAGAATTCTGCCCACCGACTCACAATGTCCTGAATTGAGGTCAGCATTGCCCCATCCGTAAAATACACAGTGTTAATAGTGGACTGCTTCCCCCTCCTGAGACGGCGGATGGTGGACCAGGATTTACATGAATCCGTCAAAGACGTCGGCTTCCATGGCCTCACCGAACTCCTCCCACGCATGAGATTTTGCCTCAGCGACCACTGAAGTTGGGTTCCGCTTGGTCAATCGGTATCCATCAGCATCCTACGGAGCCCCACAGGCCATAATGGCCTGAGAGAATTTCTCCTTCAGCTTGAGGGTATCCCTTCCTGCCAGTGTCTACCGGCGAGTTTGGGGGTTGCCGCCACGACAGGCACTGACTACCTTATGGCCACAACTCAGATCAGCGCCTCACCAATAGATGTGCGGAACATGGTCCACTCTGACTCAATGTCCCCCGCCTTTCCCTGGGACGTGGGAAAAGCTCATGGATGAAGGCCCAGCTACCAAGCTGTCACCCCCACCTTCAAGCCTGAATCCAGAGGCGGGGTCCGTTGACCCGCGTCTGGGCAAGGGAAAATAATAATAATAATAATAATAATCATAATACATTTTATTTATAAGCACCTTTCAAAATGCTGTCCAATTTTGTCTTTCATCATAAGGGACCTGTTAGCTGTGCTTTGTCTGGTCCCTCACCTCGGATATGTTTGCCATGGGTGACCCTATCCTAGCTGGCGATGGGTGAGAGGCTGGGTTCACCCTGGATACTTTTGACAGCTAATTGCAGGCTCAAATTTATTTTGAGAGTAAATTAATGCATACTTAGGAAGGAAAAGAAAGGGGCATTCCCTTTCTTTTGTTGGGTTCATGGCAACAAAATTAACCAGCCTTAGCATTTGACATGAGACAACATTTCTTCAACATTTCATAATAAAGGAGCAAAATACAAAGGGAATTAACGATAGGGCGCCACCTGCTTTGTGCTGTACTGTTCCAGTAGATCGTTGCTTATGTAAGCCTGAAGTGCAGTGTCCCTCTGTTCACCGGGAAGTGAGCGAGTAAGTCTCTAAAAATGACAGTTTTGGAAAGTCAATTTGACTGGCTGAGTCAGCCATCTTGAAACAGCAACGCACAAATAAAAAAAGTAAAATTAGGTCAAGAGGAAAATGTACAAACCCAGCGGAGAGCCTGAAGCAATAGGGACCTCAGACGGTCTGATCCTTCAAGCAGGTCCTTTTTTAGCTTCACATAATCCAGAGAAGGCAGCATTGGCACTTCCCTAGATCTGCTGTAGATTGTCAGAAAAGCCATCCAAAATAAATGTAATTAAAAGGATGGCCAAATGAACCATAGTTGTACAAGAACTAAATACTTACTATGGTGCAATGGATGCTCGAAGTATTGAGGAAGCCTAAAGGAACAAAAAAAAAAGTATCTTGTACTTATTCCAAGTTTATGCAAATATTAGACAAGCAGGAGTGACACATTTTAGTATATGCTGTCCTGCTAATCACCAAATGCTTCAATCATTAGTAGTACATGGACATGCTTACATCATGCGTGTGGCACATGCTCAATTCCCAAACTTTTATTTCTGTTTGGAAACATACCCAATGCGGAAAAGTGGGATAGGATTGTTTGAGTTAATGGAGAAGAGCCATCAGACTGCCGTTAATACTTTGTTATGGAAAATAATACCTGACAACAGCACATTGTAATCAGAGATGGCTTTATGTGTCCATGTCCTCTCACGTGTTTTGACGTGGATTTAAAAAAAAAATTCTTTGCTTTTTTTCTACCACATCAGGTATTTTTTTCTTTTAAAGTTTGACTTGTAAAAACCTGCGCAGTACAGATTTTCCCAATGTTTGTAACATATACAGTAGCAATGAGGTTTCACCAAAAAAATAAAAAATAAAATAAAAAATCCACCTGTTGCTGAAACTACAACCTTCATTTATAAAAAGTACTATATATCATTTTATTTATTATTATGATGGTGAAAAACCGATGTGCGAGAGCAGTGGTTTTCAACCTTTGATGAACACCCTGTGAAATATGTTTTCGGGTAAGTTCAGACAGACAGACAGACAGACAGATCGATAGATAGAAGGCAAATGCTGTGATCAAACTGTTTTTTTTCGCCTGGATACTAGTTTTTGAATATATTTTAAAATCTCACATACCCCCTAAAGTGAATTCATGTACCCACAAGGGTACACATACAGTACACCCATTTGAGAACCACTGTGCTAAAGGAAAAAAAAAACCCTACAGATTTGTAATCAGCTCAAAAAAAAAGTCATCAAGAATAGATTACTTGCATCTCTGATTTAAAAGAATAGTAAACATTTGTTGAACAGTGTAATTGTCACCTACGTACAGTCTGAAATTAATCCTGAGAAAAATCACTGTTTTATTTAGGACATTAACAAAAATGCTTTAGATTAAATCAATGATATAATTTTACTGAGTCTTGAGTGAAACAATGTTGGTAGAACAATGAGAACGGTAGTGTGTAGTGGTTATTGCAGGCAGTTATCATGCTGTTGTCTTAGAATTGCTGAAATGGTTGAAATGCACAATAGATATAAACTTCAAAACTCAAATTCACAGGTGTCAAATTCCGTTCCTCCAGGCTCTGATACTCACCATGATACCTATCCTGATCATTTGAATCAGGCGTGTTGGGAGGAGGGAAACATCTAAAACATGCAAAATAGCAGCCCTCAAGGAACGGAGTTTGACAGTTGGGCTCCAGTAGGATGGTTCCCCAAAAGTGTGAAATGGCGAAGGAAGTTTATTCATGACCTTTATTTGTGTAGGAAAATTGAATCTGGAGGTTTTAGGCCTATTTCATGGCATATTGTAGGAAGTGTACATGTGAATCAAAAATGTGAATGAGAAGCAAAATGACACATGGGATGCTATGTTGTGTTGTTGTGGCTTTAATCGAACCATCTCTCATTTCATTTGAAGACTGAGCTTGGTCTCGTTACATTTTTCCATATGCATAAAGAGACCCAACCCAGGGAATACAAGGTTTACATAAGCAGTAGCTATTCTGTCATGTAACCTTTACTATCTTGTAAATCCATTTATTATTCATGTTATTGACTTCACTGACAGCAATGCTCCGAGTTTCCCCTTGCATGTAAAATGCAAGCAAAGAGATAAAACAAACTGTCCATTATTATCAATCATGGTGTTAACGTTTGTGCATTGCCAACGTGCACTGTTGCTTGTCTCTGTGTCGAAAAATGTGTTCCAGACTCAATTCGGAAGGGTCCATGAGGATGCATGGGATTTCGCCCTACCAGTCTACATGTGTTTTTTTTTTTTTTAATTTGGAGAAGGCATTCAACCGTGTCCCTCTGGGAGTTTTGTGGGAGGTCCTTCGGGAATATGGGGAACAGAAATATCGATCTGGGTTGATACCTCTCTGTACGACCGATGTCAAAGTTTGGTCCGCATAGCCAGCAGTAAGTCGGATTTGTTCCCAGTGAGAGTTGGACTCCGCCAAGTTTGCCTTTTATCACTGATCCTTTTTATAATCTTTATGGACAAGTGCAGTCAAGGGGTTAAGGGGGATTTGTTTGGTGGCCTCAGTATCAGTAAACTATAGACTTTCCGCCATACGAAAATGAAGACGTTTTTATGCCAAGCGCACGTGCGCCTGTAAATTAAAATAGGTCCCTTTAATTTGAGCCACATTAGCAGCAAGGTTATCCAAAGTTAACAAAGTAAAGCCGTTATTTTACAAAGTGAAATGTTAAGCTTCAAGGTGACAGTCATGTGTTTTCTCTTTTTCAATAAAATGTCACCAAATTAATGATAAAGTTAAGAACCAAGACTGTTTTAGAAAAGTGCTCCTGGTGCCTCCTTAGAGTGAGATAGAAATGTTTTGCATCAAAAATCCTTTCGTTTATGAAGTAAATCAATACTGTGAAAAAAAATGGTAAACTGAGAAATATGAAACAGATAAAAATTGTGAGGAGAGTTGGCGGGAGCAGCAATCCATCATGGAGCAGGTGACTTTTAAAATGAGGTGATTCTTAAAGGAAAGCCTGACAAATGGGATCTTAAATGTTAAGTGAGGCCCTTTCAAAGGAGACAGGAGGATCAGGAGACAAATGAGAGCAGGGAGGGATGGACACAAATCATGTTGAGAGAGTTATTTGCTGTGAAGGCAGGGTACGAGATGTGGACGAGTGGAAGAGGACACAACGAGACACAGCAAGGGGAGAGTGAGACAGTCAGGGTGGATTAACTCAGCAAGAGGTGATGTGAAATAAAGACGAAAGCACGAGAAACTTACATAGCCATCATCATATGGACTCATAGAGTAATATCCCTTTGGGGACAACAGTGTCATACACGCAGAAACAGAAACAGAAACAGAGAAAAGTTGTTCAGTTCAAACAAAGTCTGCATTTAACAGTTTAACATCTCAAACAGTGTACTCATATCTGAATTGATCACAGTCAAAATCATGGCAGGATTACTACCCCTAATAAGAAAACTGCATACAATTGCCTGCAAATCGTTTTTAATACATTCATTTGACTCATTTGTTTCCAAATCCATTTTTATATGACTCTCATCAGAACCTGCAACATATCGTGGTTGGTCATGGATCTAGTGGGAAAGTGCAAAGTATAAGGTGTAAAAAGGTTCTTCCACTTACAGTGCCAGGCCGGGTTAAGTCAGTCGTCTGCACCGTGCTCTGCCTCATCTGGCTGCTGAACAGGCGAGCACACACACTCTGTAGGTACTCGGGCGATATCTGCAATACCACAACAGGCCCCCTTCAGTTTTGAGAGTACAATAGTACTACAACTTACATGTGCCCCCGCATATGAGTTTGTCACAAAAGAGCTTTCAATCTGCAATGTTTTTTGTTTACCGTAACTTGTGAGGAATGACTTGAGCTTTTAGCTCTCGCTGTGTGCTGCCATTTTGCTTTGTGCTGCCACTTCCTGTCGACTGAAAATGACATCACAGTGCCTTCTCAAATAGGGAGGCAGGCCCCTCTGGTAGTGAGAGCGTACGGGGCGATGCCAGAGGGGTCATGTGTGACCCCACTGAAAACATTTTTTTTTGTTTGCACTAAAATAAAACATAATTGCACATCCACTTCAGTAGGTGGCAGTGGCATATTCATTGTCAAAGTGTGCTAAAAGTATTTGTTTAAGGGTGTAACATTTTTCCAACTATTTTGACTCGTAATTCAAGGCAAATAAGTACAGTATAATGATGGCCATAATGTCAATTTGTAAACACCGGAGGTATTTTCTATTCACTGCATGTGCGCACATATTTCTTTCATTGTCACTTTTGATATAAAACTTTTAGCCAGTATTACATTTTATGTTGCAGGCATGTGTGAATTTGCAATTAACGTTACATTTTTTCCGCTGATTGTGGCCTCCAATGAATCAACGAGCTCAGCTGTGATGCCAATAAGCTGGTAGTAGTCTGCTTGCATCTTGTTGAACTTGCGCATGTAGCTGGCGGAGCGGCGCTCTGACTCAACCAGCTGTACATGGAGCTGCTGCAAGGCTTCTGTGCAAAGAAGGGGCGGGGGGTTCACTGCATACACTTTATGTAAACTGAGGGAGCACAACTGCATAAGTAAAATAGCTTATTTTCCATCTATCTATGATACGAGCTTAAACATGCACATTTGACACTTTCACTTGGTTATGGAACAAGGGACATTTAGGGTTAGTGCATTTTTATTAAGTTTTGCAAGGTGGTCTCATATTCATCACCAAAGACATCCTAAGTAAGATCAGAAAGGCATTTACCTTTTGAACTCTTTCCGCCTTCCTTCTGTATACCGTCTGTTAAAGAACACACCTCAGCACTCATCTGGCCATTCATTCAACATATCTAATGTGTGTCCATTTCCCTCGGTGTGACATAAAGGTGCGTAAAGAATATATGAGTTGTGAGTCACAGAACGTCCTACATCCTGTTTGAAGCTCGCACTGGCCTCACCAAGACAATTTGTACAGGATTAAGACAATCCATTTTATAGTGCGAAGGCAAACTGGTGTCAATATGTAATTGATACCAGTGTGATGGGATTGTTTGAGTTAATGCAGGGAGGGTTGCATTTCTTTTGAAAATTTTTTATCAACCAACACCCTTCTTTGCGCAAACACAGCTGTCATGCATGAAGTGACATGCACATTAAAGTGGACATCTTCCAGTTAACTTCTATTTAATGTGTTTACAGAAGCATTTGACACATCAGCTTTGTGAGTGTTTACACAAGGAAATAGATGCGTCAGATGAGGTACATTTTTGGGGTTATACCGTATGGAAGGAATTTTGTTTTTCCCTTTGAGCATCACTTGAGATGTTAGTGTCACTATTATATACCAGTACATTGCATTAACATATGAGAAACGATTGCTATCCTTCAGTTGATACTGGTGCTCTACTAAGTTTTCTGTAGCTGTAATACTTAGACACACAAATTATCTAGGGAGTGTTGGTTTCACATGGAATGGCCACGCTAGGACGGTTCAGTTTGTTCAGCAATAATTCATGTTCACAAACCTTGACCCTGAATTCCTCAATAAATAAAATTACTCTAAAATTGGCACCTGGGGCACAAAATTTCCTTTTGGCAGAGAAAAAATAAAAATACATGTCAGATTGGATCAGTGATTTCCAATTTTAAATGGCAGAAAAAGATACATATAACGCCAGCAGCCTTGGGCAGTTTGATGGTTTCATTGTCACAGACACAAACTCTTTAAGTTTGTTCTTCAACTTTGGTATCCAGGTTTCCTATAAAAGACAGTTGTTCATTAAAAATGCACCTCTGACAGGTCATTATTATATTATAAACAACAATGTTATAATAATTTAATTAAGAACCTGAAAGAGATCCTTGAAGAAGGGATGGGTGGTGGGGTTGGACACATAAGGCAGAGCATAATAAGGCAGAAACTCTGTGGTCTGACTCAGTGCCCTTCCACATGTCTCCAGGTATTTTTTGAAATAAGAAATTCTCTCTTCAAACTCCACCTGGTCCTAAAGAAGGTGTCAGATTCTGTTAATTCATAAAAATCTTAAAATAAATTTGACTTGAAAAGCCAACTGCAAAGCACTCACAAACCCATATAATATTATATATTTTATACTAAAAGTATTATAAATGTTTCTTGGTCTGCAAGTATTACCAAACTTGTTTTGAGGTAGCAGTCCTGTCTCATGCAAATAAGTCAATGCAGTATCCAGTGTTATCATTGTAAAGGGAAGATGAAACCCTCAGAAGCCCGAATCGATTGGGGGAAGAGCGGCCTTTCTCTTCCTTCGCGTGTTCGTTAATTTCGGATGATGAGGATGTTGGTTATCCAAGTACAGGCTGGAGTCAGTGAACACGCAGAGGAAGAGAAAGGCCGCTCTTCCCCCAACAACAGTCAAAAGCATCAATTGTATTTTCACTCATGGAGGCTGCACTTCACCACCAGTCTTGGTTCTGTCAGCATCTTTTGGTAGATTTAGCAGTGGGGGCAATGTGAAACATGCTTCTGTATAGCACAGCTTGGTGGACACGTTGAGCAATTGAAACTTATGTGCTGTCAGGATCCTAGAATATAATAAGATAAGATAAGATATCCTTTATTTGTCCCACACTGGGGAAATTTACAGCCTTCAGCAGCAAGATCAATCCCTCCATCCATTTTTGCATCTCCTTATCCTCACGAGCGTCGCGGGTGTGCTGGAGCCTATCCCAGCTGTCTTTGGGCAGAACGCGAGATACAACCTTAACTGGTTGGCAGCCAATTGTGGGGCACAGATAGACAAACACCCATTCGCGCTCACAATCACACCTAAGGACTTTTCAGTGTTCAATCAGCCTGCCATGCATATGTTTGGACTTTGGGAGGAAACTGGAGTACCCAGAGAAACCCCATGCAGGCATGGGGAGGACAGGCAAACCGTGCCGACCCAACACAAATAAGCGAAATACATACTTGTCTTTCAGGTTGGCTTCTCAGTGGGTAGATGGTAAAATGGATATAAAGGTAGAACTCCAGCTTTTGGGCTTCAGCATCAGTTTTAACGAGATGAGAAGGAATATTCTCTGCCCACAATTCAAAGAATACCTTGAAGTCCCCTTCATTGAAAGAACTAAGGAGGTCTTTCTGCACACAGAGAGGGGTTGAAAGGAAAATCATTAAGACGTCTGAAATAAACAATATAAATGGCGATACACAGTTGCACTCGCCCCATCTTAAAACAAAACTGTTTAACTTGTCATTTTACAACCTTTTCAAACCAATTTAAATGGCTCAATTTTAAATTTTACCTGGACGATGTGAGTCTTTACGTCTCTCAGAGCATTTCCTTGAGGCTTGGACACAAGTTTTCCTTTATTCTTGCACTCCTTGTCAAAACTGTTAACTGTGTTATCAAACTGTTCAACCTTAAGGTACTGCGGTCGGAAAAAAACAAGCAATAAGGGTCAATGAATGCTATATTTTGATACAAGGGACGTTGATTTATTTAATCGGATTGACATATTTATTAATACCTCCTTGATCATCCCAAGAAGATTGGCTTCAGTGGCTAAAATGTCCCCCATTTTGTCTTCCTCCCTGAAACTCATGTGAGTATCCAGAACTTCTTAACCCTCACATGAAAAGCAACTTTTTGCAGTTCCTCGAAAATAAATGCTTCTATTTTTCTACTTCAGCATTGGTTGATTCCAACGTGTTCAGTGCGTCCTGTAAAACATACCACAAGTTCTACAATACCGCTACCGGAAAATCATAACTTAAAAAATAAAAGAAGTGTTTAAATTAAAGAGTTGAAGGCTGCATTACGCAAACAAAGATCACACCCCATTGTGTTTAGATTTAATTCATTTCAAGTAGGTGTGTGTTAGCATCTACATTTTTCATTCGGCCGATGAAAATGAAGCGAACAAGTAGTAGCTATTCGATGATCTGCTAGCCGCAGCACGAACTGTTTTTCAGCACAGCGGATCTACACTTATTATTGTCTTCTCCTATTCTCACCCAAGTTAACATTATAACAGGTGTCGGTATTCTCGCTCCAAATGTCACAATCCGATATCAATTTTAATCAAAGACTGCATTATTTTCTACAGTACATCGATATTAGCGCGAGATCCATTAGCTAGCAACCGTACACAGAAGAGACGCTCACCACATAGCAACCACAGTGTTGTGGCAGGAAAGTGGAAGTAAATGTCGTAAAACGCTGTTTAACGTCGTCGAACTCTTTGTATGGATGTATTTTATTTTCCTGTCAATGTCATAAGCACGATATACCTAGATTTGTTTTTGAAAAAGAAAATGTATGTAAGTGAAGATTTCATTATCTTGAATATGTTACAACATTCATTAAAAAAAACAGTTTACAAGGCTCGCCGGAAGTAGATGATGTGTCAAAGGTTGAGCACGTTGTTTGGTTTGACCGCCACACGGTGTTTTGAATGAATGACGAGTTAACTAAATAAGAATTTAAGTGCAGACTGTAATTACACTCTTTGCAAGAACCCGCAACCGAGTGCGGGTAAATGCCGGCTGTGCACAACATAGATAACTTAGTACACTAACGTACAAGAGGTAAGGTTCGGGAAATGGGCGTACAGCCCGCTAACGCTATCAGATAGCATGTCACATTTTTTGGAAAATCGAAGTTTAAGTTCGCTTTGAAAACGACTTTCTCGCCCGCACGGGATGTCTAGTAGTGGCAGATTTTAAATATTTTTGACTAACTAGCGAGTTCACACACTTTCTGCTCAATCATGTTATTTCAGTGTTATTTTCGCATCTTATTTTATGTAATTATGTGAAAATGCCGGCATGGTATTATGTCATGAAGTCGGGACATCAGCATTGCTCTGTGTGTGCAATTGCGCCCCAACTTCATAGCATAATTGTTCTAAACTGTTTCTGTCATATTTTTGTATTTGTGTGGCCAGAAACAGATTAAGAAATGGCTGGAATCCTCTTTGAGGATATATTCGACGTAAAGGACATCGATCCAGATGGCAAGAAGTTTGACAGAGGTGTGTAATGTCTTCTGTTCAACGTTACATTATGCTCCCGAAACCACATTGGAACAGTAATTTTGCTCCCTCAAGTATTGTATTTGCACAAATAAGTAATTTCCTCACAGTTGTAATGTGCTTTTCTACTGTTTCGAACAACTCAACAAACCCTCCTTGTGGACACAAGTGGAATCCAACTGATGGCCCCTTTTCAAATCATTTTAAAGGCATTCTTCATGTTGCTTAAAAGTGAATTTAAATGACTTGTATTATTGACTATTTTCCACAGTGTCTCGTCTACATTGTGAAAGTGAATCTTTTAAGATGGACCTCATCTTGGATGTGAACATTCAAATCTATCCAGTAGATCTTGGTAAGGTCTTACATCTTTGTCCTAAAGCAGTTGCACCATTTAATTTGTTTTATTTGCCTAACAAATTCATGAATTATATCAGACCTATGCTTGTAGTAAGGCAATTGAAAGCATATGTGTCATCAGTCTGTGAAGCGACAAGACAAATACAGAAAAGTGCACAGTAAAAATCAGTGTTCATCTCATTAAGGTGACAAATTCAGATTGGTAATCGCCAGCACATTATATGAAGACGGAACGCCAGATGATGGGGAGTACAATCCTCAAGATGACAGACCATCTCGGTAAGTTTCAAGTACTAATGGTCATTGACACATTTGTGTTTATATGGTATTTATTTGGATTCATGTACATAATCTTGAGGTTGAATTTCATAGTTGTAATTTTTCAGATCAGACCAATTTGATTATGTGATGTACGGGAAGGTTTATAAGATTGAGGGTGATGAGACTTCAACAGAAGCTGCAACACGCCTGTGAGTGATTTTTTTTTCTTTTCTCACTTCATCTACCTATTCCATAATACATTTTAGTATTTGAGTTGTAATTAGTCTGTATTCTTTAAATATGGTGAAGCATTGTAAACAATCATATTTTAACACTCCAGTGTACCAGTGTCAAATTGAGTCCAAGGCACCTGGTCTGGCCGACCACCTCATGTTATGTGGCCTGCTTAAGCAAATTATGTGTGTCTACTTTTTTTTTTATTCCTAAAAGCTGTATGAAAATTGCCAATTCACTTTACTTTTACTATCATGTGGATGTATATTGCAAGCATTTGTTTGATACCAAACCCCTTTTTATAATCAATTGAACAATTGCTGAAATGACTTTCATTTACTCTTGATTTCAACACTAGTTATCCATCAATTTGTTGTGTACTAGTAATAATAGGATGAGTCTGTTGGACATTTATATGCGATCACATTCATAACGGCCCATTGAGGGGAAACCAAAACTACAAAAATGGGGTGGAAATCTCTGCTCTATCACATTATTTTAACATCTATTGTGTAATTATGAATATTTTCTTCAATGGAACGTGTGAGGAAAAGAGCAAACTTCCTTTCTTGAATGTACAATAATTTCCCGCCCTCTCCACTTCCAGCTCTGCCTATGTCTCTTACGGTGGCCTCCTCATGAGGCTGCAGGGGGATGCCAACAACCTTCATGGATTCGAGGTGGACTCCAGGGTGTACCTCCTCATGAAGAAACTGGCTTTCTAAAACTCAGTGCTCCCCTCGTCTTCTCATTTATCCCACTGTCACATTCTACATGAAAACCGTACTGGACCGAATGCAGTGATAAACTGAGGTTATATAGGAGTACTGTTTCTATTTTATATTTACCGATGAAAAAAAAAACCCTCTTGAGAAATGGACTAGTCATTTAGAGAATTAGACTGTGATACTTGAGAACTGCTCCAACCCCCTTCTTCTATTAATCTGTAAATAGATTCTATACTCTTTGTGTGTATATCACACACACACACACACACACACACACACACACACAAAAGGGCTCTTTTTTTTTAGACACTGTACATCTGAATTTTGTGGTTTCAGAATTATGGAACAGTAACGTTTGCAAAAAAGCATGATGTGGTTTTGGGTTTATAAAACTGCAATTTTTGATGGTGTCTTCTTTGTTATTTTAGGTATAGTAAAACCGCAAAACAGTGGGAAGAAGAAGTAGATGAGGGGTTCGGAATTACCTGGATGTCTGCATTAATTGATTATAAAATATGATCTGATCGTCATCTAAGTCAAAGCAGACACCGAGTCTTAAACGAATACCACACAGACACAGATGTTTTGTTTGCTTGGGAGGAGGGGGCATTCATGTAAATATTCACAGCGCAGGGTGGAAAAAGTATATGCTAGCTGCTAAATTTATTCGACCACCTCCCAAATAAAGGATTTTTATTTTTCCGTAATAGTTAAAACACCAGTATGTAGAAGCTCTTCAATCCAAATTATTAATGCTAAATATAACCGTAAACGTTCACCGAAAATCATGATCAAATATTGTACATAAACAAGACAAAGGTCAGTTATTGACTTGTTTTCCAGAAGAGAAAAAAAAACTAGTTTGTGGTTTAATTTTATGCGTGATTATTTTACGACTTATTGGAGACACCCAGTGAACTTGCTCAATTGTGGGCAGAGAAAGGCAAATTCCTTATTTATTGAGTAAACCGTCAAGATCTTACTAGAATTGAAGGAGTCTGCATTAAAGCTAGATTTGTTAGAGCTAGGGTTCATGCTAAGTTTACCTTTCTGAATGCACTTCTGAACTAGTTGATCATACTCTAGTTTAATTTGATCATAGTTTTACTGGGGCTGCTTAACACATTGGCTTGCATGTTATAGTTCCCACGCAATTAACACACAACAAAGCGAGCAAATTCAAACACTTTGCCCTGAACAGAATAGAAATAAAATAGAAAAGGCTGTTTTGTCATTGCACAATGCACATTAACATTGCAGATTCTTCTGTATTAAAAATAAAAAAAACTATTTTCTTGAGATAAAATCGATGAACCATGTGTATTCAGCAACAACTCTCAAATAGTATCACTTGAACATTTAAAATGTTTTTGGCTTGTTGTGCTAATTTGAGTATCAGAAATTTTGAACATTTGTTCCCTAATTGGCAGAGGACCATTTAGTCCTCGGCATTCTGGAGCCTGTTACTCTGAGAATAGTGGGCACTCAATAGTGAAAATTTAATTAAGGGTAGAACTGAAAGAGGCAGGGTGTTGTGTGGAGTTTCAGCACAATGTCACATTGGTAATGGATGTCACAGGATGGTGACGCCATGAGGAGCATTGCAAAATACTCAAGGCATGAGAGCACAGACAAAACCTTGCATACTTTGAACATTTAAATGCAAAGGGGGTCGTATTCCTATGGTCTAAAATCTGGATAAGCATGGTTTTAACTGTCAAAGAAAAATTAAGACTTGCTATTTTCTTCAGTTCATTGAAAGTGTAGTGATTCACTTGGCTGGATTTCATGCAGCCTGCACATGATCAATCCCTTTTCAGTGGCTAAAGGTGTCTGTATGTCCTGCGATTTATTGGTAACCATTCCAGACTATGAGTCCTCTCACCCACGCTCCGCTGGTATCATCTCAAGCTTTGCCCACTTCTGAAAATTATTAGGTGGTCCACACATGACAGAGGTACATTTATCAATATGAGTGATCCACAACCAAGGTGCCGTGGCACACTTGTGTGCTGTGAAAGATCGTACGGGCTGCGGTAGGAAATGGTTGATTTTCACTTAATTTGTCCAAAAAGTTACAAATATGTATTTTTTCATCAATGTGTTCCAGCAAAATATAGTGACAGGGTGAATACGCTCTTCCATGAGATGGCAGAAAGTAAAATCTGGAGCCACCAGTTGCTGTTCATACAATGCAACAGAATGAATGTTTTATGGGCTGAAACATGGAATTTTAATAATTTATATTTGAATTGTAGACCTAAAATATTGCATTGCAAAACGATTTGAATTACACAAATTGAATGTGTAATTTTATTAGAATCGTTGCATTGAAAAACTGACTGAAGTGCACAATTTGAATTTATTGGAGTAGAACTGAAGTCAAACTGACTTCAAATTGTGAAATATATTTGACTTCAATTCGGTGTATTTTCACAGTCAGTTACCTGAATAAAAATTACGTTCTCACAACTTCGTGTGAGAATATCAGATTCGATTTTAATGTAGCTGACGACAGTGTTTCAGTACAGTATATGCACCTTTTGGTGATTTCGGGGGTGGTGATGGTGCTGTGCAATCGGTTATTTGGCTATTTGGACTTAACAGTGATCGAGTAATTTTTAAAAGTCACGGGTCATTGAGGTTTGGAAAGTTTTTTCTTTTTTTTTTTCCACACGAAATTGGTTTTAGCTCTATGACGAAATGTTTCCCCGTATTTCGATGTTTGGAATTCCACAAATGGTGGTCAGTAAACAACTGTGTTGACTTTGCACAACTTTAAATTCTGGTAAATCAGACGCAATAACTGGGACAGGGACGATTTTCATGTTAGGAAACCACACATGACATTTGAAAGTATCGTTTAAAACTAGTTTTTAGAGGCACACCTTAAACTATCGAGAGGTGAATCCGAGTTTGTGATTGGTCGAGGTGAAATCAGATACCCGGAAGTTAAGATTCCAGGATTAAAAAGCGCAGGAATGGGTTGGCTGCTTGTGCAATCTTTTTTCACGTAAATGTGCTGTCAGTTCTACTGGACGAACCCTTGAATACAATCAGGCGCACACTTAGCAGCTAATAGGAGAAGTAGGTGCTTGTCGACGGTTAAATACATTTCCTGTGTCCCGCAGCAGTCAAACGTACTGGCTCTAATTGGAAGCACCTCCTTTAAGATTAAGTTCACTGCGCTGTTTTTGTGGAGATGCTGAAATTTAAATATACCTGCGGAATAATGAGGTTTAACACTAACACTGTATAGCATAGCACATCACTATGGATCATGGACGGAAAAAGAAGCTGACGTTTTTTACCATTGGACTCATCTTTTTGTTGACCGGCATAGAATATGGTAAATATCTCTTTGAAAATCCTATATAGCTATAAGATATATATGGCGTTCGATTGCATGTTAGTCTTTTATCTTTCAATAATTGTCGATAACCTGATCACATTGCCACTATCTGTGTATGTGTACGTTATGTGTATAACGAGTTCGGTACATCTTGACAGCAAAGATATGATCACTTTTATTTAACATGTTTGAGTAGGTGTATCTTTTAAAATGTACGAAGACTGTACATTATGTACTGTATGTACTTGTGTCCTAATTATAACTGTCGTTAAAATTTTAGCTAAATACGTTAAGGGAAAAAATAGAGCATGTTCTTATTTTGTCGTAACCATAGTAAACGTTTTTTGAGCCTGCATGAAAACGCAAATCTCAACCTGAGTTTTAAACGGACTTGGATTTTATTTAAGATTTTGGTTTGTTCCTAATAATGGCCTGCAACATTTATACTTGTCTTGACTATTGTCAATATTCTGTCGAGCACATGTGCCTAACGATTTATTTCCAAAAAGTTCATTTTTTAATTGTTATTTTTAAGCTCTACAAGAGAAAAAAAACAAGACATTTTAAAAATTGCTTTTCTTGGCTGATCCTACTGTATGTGACAATCTCTGTAGGACTATAATTATGACAAACAGAGAGAACCATTTATTCTCATAAAAATTACGAAAGGTTTGCAAAGTTGATGACTGATTAACACATCCGCCTCACAGTGCAGACGTGTTGGGTTTGATTCTGGCTTCCAGCCATTCTGTGTGGAGTTTGCATGTCCTCCCCGTGCCTGCGTGGGTTTTCTCCGGGTACTCCAGTTTCCTCCCACATTCCCAGAACATATATGGCAGGTTAATGGAATACTCTAAAATTTTGAGTATTCCATTCATAATTTAGAGTCTAAATTGTCCCTTGTTGTGATTGTGAATGGGAATGGTTGTTCGTCTGTCTGCCCTGCGATTGGCTGGAAACCAGCTCAGGGTGGATCCACCTTCTGCCCAAAGACAGCTGGGATAGGCTCCAGCACGCCCGCGACCCTTGTGAGGATAAGCGGATTAGAAAATGGATGGATAGATGGACATAGTATGCCCCAAATCCCTACTGTTTTGCAATAATTCTTGTGTCTCTGTTATCCCAAGCAAATACTTTTCATCTTTGTCCCTAGCTGTGATACTGCCCACGATATGGAAGTATTTGCAAACGTTAGACGCACCACCGTATTTCTTGGGTTTGACCCTGTCAGCATTCAGCCTGAGTGGCCTCCTTGCGAGTCCACTGTTTGGCCACTGGTCTGATAGAACGAGAACCACCAAGAAGATTATTTTATTTGCCAACTTTTTTGAGATTGTGGGTGAGTTCACACTTCTCTTGCACTGAGTTCAGTGACTTGCTCGTGCTTGTGAAAAGCATTTTTTATTTTTATTTTTTTACTTTTTTATACTCAACTGTTCGCTCCTTTTGACTATTCAGGTAACTTCATGTATTTTCTGGGCTTTTCCAAGTGGCTCATACTGTCGAGCAGACTGGTGGCAGGTAAGGCCTTATGATGTGTTTGTGTCACATTTTCTTTACAATACCTTGTTGCTGCGTTGAAATTGAAAACAGCAGAAGGAATGTCACTATCAAGTATGCATTTGAACTTTTTTTTTGTAAACAACCAACTACCAGTATATGTTGTTGCAATAAAGTCACATGAGTTTGTTGCATGCATCACAAATTCAATTTCTTCTCTGAGTTTCAGCATTGTAGTGCAGTTATGTGGACGTGTTCTCTTCAGGCATAGGCTCAGGCGCTGGGTCGTCCATATTTGGTTTGCTGACAAGAATCACAGCCCCAGAAGATCGCGCCACTGTGTTTGCCATTGTCATGGTCTGTCGACAAGTAGGCCTTCTGATTGGTGAGTGCTGTATAGATTGAATTAAGAAGGGATATATATACCGGTGTATATATATATATATATATATATATATATATATATATATATATATATATATATATATATATATATATATTAGAGCTGTCAAACGATTAAAATATTTAATCGTGATTAAAAACGCAACTGTCATAATTGACTCAATTAATCGTGATTACTCACACATTTTTTATTGTTTCTGAGTTTCCTTTTATATTTTTTTTGTCCTATTTTTTCCGTTTTAATGCTCTCATCAACATGGGATCATGGATCAGTTTTCCATGTGCAAAATGCAAATATTTACTGAAACAACAATTTTGTTTTTCAATTTTACATGAACATTTTTCACTTGGAGCAGTTATTCACACAAAATCTCTCACATAATATTACTGTCCATCAACAACAATGAAAACATTTTTTGTCACACAACAGCTCCTTTAACAGCTCTTTTTAGGGAATCAAAACAGAGCAATATAAAATTATGAAGTGCACATCGAAGGTAAACTAGTACTCAGCCTATAGTAGATTTAAGCCATGGTTGCATACTTCGTTTTTCTCAAGTTTGCTTTGAACACAGCAGTCAGGCTTCTTGCGCGGAAGTCTCTCTATGGTTTTGTGTAGACATCATTTCGGATGACTACACTTTGTTCGAGGCACAACACTGGAGATGTTTTATTTTCAGTGTGGTCGCTACCACTGCACCGCTGAACTCTCTACGTGCCTCAGCGCACCGTCACTGTCAGACAACACAGATAAGCTCCACCCCCTTTATTTATATGGACACAGAACACAGTAACCTTCCACACAAAATAGTTCCAAACAAGTACCAATCGTGTCAGTGGCATACATCGTACTCAACAGGCTACCTGCTCTTTATTCACCAGAGACTCATCAACCTAGTCTCTTATTTCTCTCCCGAAACAGTGTCTTCTCCCGCTTGGTGTACCTTAGCCTTCTCCGCTACGTACAATTTCTGTACATAGCTTGTAATGGAGGCTCTCGCTGGCAATCCGTAGTGGAGTCGTTAGATGCAATGCGAATGATTTCAGCTTGAGTCTGGCTGTGGACAATGTTGACAGGCTTGCATGCAGTAGCCATACATTTAGCTATGGCTTCAGCAAATTTGTTCTTTGTCGTGTTATCCATTTTCTTCGCTTTGAAATGATCCATAGCTGTCTGTCTTAGACGAGGGGGCGGAGTATTCACATCAGCTGTGTGCTTGGTCATTAAGTGGTGTTTTAGACTCGACGTGTTATGATGATAGCTCAGTTTACGACTGCAAAACATACAGGTAACTTTGGTCTTGTCAGTG
>CAAKHF010024913.1:9030-37409 GCA_901007745.1 Hippocampus kuda
TGTCTCTGTTTTTTTTTTTTTTTTTTTTTTTTTTTGTGGCCGCGTCTGTAAACAACTACGGGCATCATCGGGTTTTAACAGCCCCCCCCCCCCACCCCAAACAATTCCGACAAGAATCACCCCGGTTCCGCAATATGATCTAATTCAACGTGTGTTGTATGAAAAGCTTTGTGTCTGTGTGCTTTCTCTCTTGTACTGGCCACAGAGCATCTGGCATCCCATTGATTGAGCGGCTTTTGATGAGGATCTCTCACACACACACACACACACAAAAAGCTAACTGCGACTCTTGTTCTCTCTTTTATTTTCCAGGTCTGATGGAAATCCGATCTGTCAGTGTGGGAGTTGTTGCCATCAAGTCTGTCAGCACCGGGTTGTACTTAGCTATGTCCAAGAAAGGCACACTCTTCGGATCGGTGAGTACACAAGCTGCCAACCTTCGGAGTACGAGGTCAATCTCAGGAGACGTCTGAGATTTGTTTTAACTACGGTGTTGGTGCATCCTTAAAATGTCAGATTGGCGAAAATGAAGGCCATAATTATGCTGAAAAATGACTTCTTTACTGAATCTCAAAGATCTTAAAAATCCCAAAAGAAACGGGAAACAACATTGTGAGAAAGATTTTGCATCAGAAGAAAAGTTTAATTCTATTTGGGGTGCAGCGTTTGGTCACGTGCACAGTAAAACTACCATCTATTTGAGTGGCGGCATTAAAATAATACGGAACAGGGAATATAGTATATTACAAAAAAAAAAATTGCAATTTATGTTTTTCTAGGTGCGGGGTTCAAGTGACTCAACGCTCCTGGTTAGCTTATTTTTCTTGCAACGAGAGCAACACTAAAACCAGCCTGTATGTTATTTTTTTACTTACAACTTGCTAGTTAGCTGACTAGCGAAGTTAATAGATTGACTGGATCATAGTCTCTAGTATGTAGTGAAAGAGCAGCTTGCTATGCTGAGTGAGAGTTGTTAGAATTCGATTTCAGTGATGGACAGGTCTTACGTTTGCTCAAAGAAGCCTAAAAAAGGTCAAATGTTTTATGATTCAAAATGAGGGTGTTAAATCCTTACGAAAATAGAACTTAAATAGCCTTTCTTACTCACCTTTTCCCCTACACTATTTATGCTAATTTACGCACTAGCTAAGGTAACAGCAGCACAGTTGATTCAGTGGACATCTGATCAGGTCATGCAAGAGCAGCTAGTCATGCTGAATGAGAGCCATTAGTGGTCTTGAATTTGATCAAAGTTGCCTTAACAAAGGTCTGACATTTTATGATTCACAATGAAGGCCTTAAACGGGCTATTCGTTTGGAAATACCCATTGATTAGAGCATAGAACACTATTAGAGAATTTTTTTTTTCATCGATTACTTCAGATCTCCTTGGTTTGTTGAAGGAGAGGTGTTTAATTTGACCAAACTATTTGGAAAAAATGTGTTCATTGTGTCTTGGCTAAACCTGTAGCTCGCCCGTTAGTTTCACCCTGAGCTCACAGTGCTCCTGTCCATCACGACTGTAACACCTGGGCTCTAGCAGCTTGTTTTACTATCAAAATACACGGCAGACACAAGAAAGCCAAGCAGTGACAAAGAGCCACCTGGCTCCTTTAAAAGTCTTTGTGTGCCATCCCTTTTTATTTTTTTTTTGCGTATATGTTGGACATCAAGCTTTTTAATGTTAAATCCCGCCTCTTTGTTTAAGATCATGCCTGAGGTGTGCGGTCTACCTCCTCGAAAAAAAAACGAGACACGCAATCATCGAGCAACAAGGAGCACCTTCAACGTGCTACAAAGTGAAGCTGCAATAACAACCCCCGCCGCATTTGTAACATCCGCGCATTATCGACACACAGCGCCTCATATAGCTGAGAAGGTAGCTTTCGTATTATCTCTGTGTTGTATTATCTGATAAGAAGCGCTAAGCACCCATGAAAGAGTGGCGATGTTTTGCTCGCACAGCCTTCACATATCGGGTTCATCTTTACGCAAAACTTACAAAGCGCCACATTGAGTCATTGAGCTTGTTTAGTTTCACTCAAATACAAAAACTAGCAAAAAACAAACGACAAGTATCATCACTTACAAAAATAAACAGATAGATCACAAAGATCGGTTTTATTATTTTCGGAGCATTTAAAGGTCACAAAGCGACAAAATAATCCAAATGTGCAAATAGAATCGTAGTAGCTTAGTTTTATAATACACAATGCTAAGGTTTTTTTTTGTTTGTTTGTTTTGGCTTTGTTTTTTTTTTTAGTCATAGAGTCATGAGTGTGACATACACACATCTCGTCTGCTCCGCACAGCTCTCCCGCAGGCAGAGATTGAGTGTCCGACAGAAGTTGAACGAGTGTAAAATATTTGGTAATAAGCAAGCTCATTTTTCCACTGGTTGCATTTAAGAAGCCTCATAAATCAATGGGGTCGTTTCTAGATAGAGAGAAGTCAAATGGCCCTTTTCCACCACGCTTTTGCTAGTGCTAGTTACGGGCAAGTGCCCAAGTTAGCACCGTTTCTTTCTTGTTTTTTTTTTTTTAAATCAATGCATTGCCAAGGTATTTTATCAGGACTCGGTATCGGCAGATACTAAAAGACTCGGGCTCGGGTATCTAAAAAGCATGATCGGTGTCATATATGGACTATATGCATAGAACTTTACGACAGCAGTTCGACATGCCGTAAAGAGCTGCTATCGGGTTATCAAGGCAACCGACCTCGTGCATGAGAAGAGAACGTGCCTTCGTTACTATTAGACTGGCCTGCACTGTTCCCGAGCGACTAGTAAAGAACCTCTGTTAAGCACAACTCTCTGAGTGGACTTTCTTCAATAACATTAACAATCGGGACGTCCCTAATGGGGACAATGTAAAAATGTACCAAAGTTCTTAACCTTGAAACGTTGCTTTTCAAATGTGACACTGTTGCTAATTTATTAAATTGAATTCTTCCATTCAACCTACAACAGAACTTGTCCACGGTTCTCTGTTAGGTGGCATCACTCACGCCCGTCTTTCGCCCTTCCAGGTCAAGTACAACCCAAGCTGCAAGTTCAAGGAGCGCATCGAAGAAAACGGCTACAACACGTACGCCTCGCTACGCTGGAAGCACGGCGGCAGGCAGATGTTTGTCTCACTGAACGGGCGGGGGAAGCCGCGGCGCGGCCATAAGGCCAGGCGAAGACACCCGTCCACTCACTTCTTGCCCATGCTCCCCTCCTAGCTCGCCTGGCATCGGAAGCAGAGAAGCGGACATCTTCCTTCGCCCACACTTATCCACCCATGTGTCACATATATGTACATTTGATCAGATTTGTAACATTTATTTGTAGAGCTAGTTTGTGGTTTTAAGTTATTTCCCCCCCACGTTGAAAAAACTGACAGTAGAGTGTTACTTTCCTCAGGCGTGGATGTGTGAGTGAGTCAACAGGATTTCCAATTGTTGAACTGAAAAGTCTGGTTTTCCTTAAACTAAATATAATTACAAAAAAAAAAAAAGTCTCACTGCTGCCTTGGATTTTGGACTACTTCAGAGACCTCAAACCCCAAAAGCCCATTGACACACAGGTGGACGGCTAGCCGATTTTAGATGAGTTGTATGTTGTGTGTATGCACGCCTCAAGCGTTGGTCACTGTATCTCGAATGCGTGCTCCTTCACTTGGTAATGTAACGTCAACTAACCCGTTACCACATTCGCCTACATTACATAGAGACGGTAGGTGCACTTGCTAGTGACGTAGCAGCTACGGTTCCGTTCATGCATTCAATAAATGGTTCTTGCTAACAATTTTCTCCACGACAAGGCTAATAAAACATTTAATATATTCAAAATAGCATTATTGTGTTCATCTTGTTCTGGTCATTCAGAATGGTACAATGGAGCCACCGTGGTTGAATGAAATCTGTTACGCTAACGGGGGTCAACTTCTGAATTCAAACCCGTTTTCCATGAGAATACACCAGGTCCTCCATTGAAAATGTTGTCGCTATGTGGAGGTCAATGATTATGTACAAATTCTGGTTATGGAACTCGTCTGACAAACACCATATCTGCTGTCACACATACTACACTAAACACGAGTCCCCTCACGACCACAACATTGTCGACATTTAGTTGACACACCGCCGATAATAATAACCTTCTCTGAAGAGCCACATGCTGCTTCACCATGTCGTAAGATTCTGTCGATTAATCATGTGACAGTGCTTATTGTCGCCATTCCACTGTGGTTGGAACCCCCAAATAAAATGGGTGCTGGTATTCATTCGTAGTAGCTGCACAAAACATTTTTTGAATTTAATCCGGGAACTTAAAGTCCTGTAATATGCAGTTTTGAGGTTAGAAGCTGCCTGCAATAAACTTCTTTACGCAGCAGTGCAATAATATGTTGTCACAAGAAGGCACACTCAGTTTAAGCCTTACTGTTTTTCATTGATTTTTTAAAAAAATACAAATATATATAGGATTGACTTTACAACCATCCATCCATCTATTTTCCGATCCGCTTTATACTCACAAGGGTGGCAGGGCGTGCTGGAGCCTATCCCAGCCGTCTTCAGGCAGTAGGTCGGGGACACCCTGAACCGGTTGCCAGCCAATCGCAGGGCACACAGAGACCAACAACCATCCACACTCACATTCACACCTAGGGACAATTTAGTGTTCAATTTGCCTGCCAAGCATGTTTTTGGAATGTGGGAGGAAGCCGGAGTACCCGGAGAAAACCCACGCAGGCCCAGGGAGAACATGCAAACTCCACACAGGAAGGCCAGAGCCGGGATCGAACCCTGCACCTTTGCACTGTGAGGTGGACGTGCTAACCAGTTGATCTCCGTGCCACTCCATCTGGTGGTGATTAGCAATATTACAACATAAAACTACAGTCGACGCATACATATTTGGAGGTTGGCGCCCGTGGATTTGCATTATCTGATTTTTTTTTTCAGTTTTTCATATTTTGAATTTTGTCCTCCATTGTTTGTCCTCCTCTGCACTGTGAGGTCCACGCGCTAACCACTGGACCACCGGACTGCCGACTTTACGACCACATTATCGTAATTACTGATACACTATTATAAATCGCATTCAGGTTTACGTACTAGTCCAGGTGAGGATGGGAACTCCACTTTACACATCGGACTCCCATTACAGAGTCAAACTGTCACCATCATAAAAGTCTGAAGTGACATTTTTCCATATTTAGCTGTCATGAAATTGTTACAATAAATTGAGCACTGCTGATATAAAAAAAAAAAAATGTCGGGGTATCTGAATCAAAAGGAATTGGATGGAAATTGAAGCATCAGGAGCACAGTTATTGCTGGGATACATTTCCGCCAGCACAGGGTGTCTATAAATATCTTAAGGGCAGTTGCTTTATCACACAAACACACAAGAGAATGTGGACCTAAGTTATAAACGGTTTTGTGTGGAAAGTTATTATGTTCCACCCACACACACAAAATGTTGAAATCCCAAATCTTTTGTCACCCATCTGTACGCTACATGTGGATCAAATTTACTAGCCAATCGACAAAATTTCTAGTACAAGTTCATCTTTGAATGACTTCTGGAAAAGGCAAAAATAAATTCTTCAAATCAAAATGTCTGACTTGCTGTGTGGTGCCTCACCCCATGCCCACACTCGTAACGTAAAACACGCTTATCTCAAATTATCTTTCCTCATTGAAATGCATGGTAATGCCATTAATTAATTCCAGCCCCTCCCCCAATAATAACAAAACGTTTTGGAATGGGATTTTAATTACAAATATAGCACACTATAATATTGTACTATTGTATAAACACAAAATAAAGACATATATTCAATAAAACGTAAAGAATTAAATCATTTTTTTCCAGGGGGGTTTTTTCACTTCAATTTAATCCTTTCCAGTGTGCATACGACACACAGACAGGTACTGTTCAATGATGCATCTCAACTCCTCTCTCAATTGCTCTATGCCAAGGATAAAGAATATATGACCGTGATATGTCTTTTTGTCTGTCTACGTGCTGCTGCACCTACTGTGTTCAATCTGTTGCTTAAAGAGATAAAGGCATTGTTAACTGCTTCATGTTTTGAAGTGAGTTGAGTGCACAGTCACCACAGAGCACTCAGATCTGGCTCGCGGAGAAAAAAAAAGAAAAGAAAAAAAAGGCACCACTGAATCCCCTGCGGTGAACGAGGGTTCACCATATTGGTCAAATTGAGAATCGTACAAGCTCTGGGACATTGTACTTTGGAGGTTCCACTGTATTGTGAAAGGCGACAACAGCGTTTAAGCCTTTGTGCTTACTCTCTGACAGTTAAGTGTTTGTAACATCTCCATCGGAGCCCTTTGCCAGAATCCCTCCCCCTCATTGCCATCATCATAATCATGACAAGAACCCCAGTGAGGCAGCGCTTATGATCGGCGCGGGGGGACATCAAGGTCATTTAGACACAGGCGAGCGCTCCAGTGGCACAGGAGGCCACTCTGTCTTTTCAGCGAGCAGAAAGGAGAGTCGGCGATGAATGGCCGCCGTTGGGAGGGTAAATAAAGGCCAAGCTTTCAGCGCGTCTTTATGCGAGACCACTGCAACGGGGGACACGTCTGGTCAAGAGGGCGTCGCATCATCGCACTGTACTTCAACCCGGCGGCAGCCAGATAGCAGCATGGGGGGTCCGCTCCTACACTGGTATTCAGCTGTTCCCTCTTTGCAAAAATGCCCATATGTCATTTTGCATTGAACAAATAACTACGATAGATTTGCGACATGGACCTCAAAACACCACGCTGAAACTGGTCGCAAAAAAAAAAAATTCCATTGGTATCGCTTATATTCAACCTCGACTAATCCATCCAACCACCACCAACATTTTCAAAGAACGTTACGTTAAATTGACTGCGTCCTCGGTCCAACATGGCGACCGGATTAATTTCTACAGTCAAATCCAAACATCAACTGAATCTGCTGGGTCAAAAGAATTCACCCAACCTCGGATAAAAGTAACCAGACAATCTGCTCTTTCCTTTTACAGTTGTGCTGTACTGTCTGCAGCTCAAAAAAAATAAATAAAATAAAATACAGTACTGAGAGTTGGATACAATGAGGTATAGCTAGGTTTGCTGACGGTTCCTGGTTGTTGAGACATTTCATCTGACAAGCTTTAAGGCGTTGGACTGTAAATGTTTGCAAGGGAAGTGAATGAGCAGGTGCATCCTCTTATGTGACATTCTGGCACTGAAGACTAAAACAGAGTCATGGTCGACTGGCCTACTCATCAGTGTCAAAGTGTCCTCCGTGTCCTCTAATGCCAAAAGTGTGGGCTGTCATTATAATCATTGCTTCAAGAAGGACAGATCCTGATCAAAATGTGTAAAGCAATGAACGTGTGTGGGGGGGGGGGGCAAAATCAACATGGAAGGTTCCCAAAGGAGCAGCAAAAAAAGATGGAAAGGACATCGGGAAGACAATGTGAAAACCATGAACGTCTGGGCTCTGCTTGATCAGACTGAAGCAGGCCCAAGTGTCAAGGGAGCTCAGTGGAAACATCTGCAAAGTGCAGCACAATTCATCTCATTTAAAAAATAAAAAATAAAAAAAGCTGGTTGTTTGAAAGTTCCCAAATGAGTTCCAAAGTCCTAATAGAAGAGGACGTTTGGAGAGTTTTGGCCGCAGTCCACAGAGGCCACAAGTCACGCTGTCCCAAGTAACAACAATCCGTAGCCTCTGGAACCTTTGAAACCCTGTGTGGTCATTTTCTCTCCCTGTGGCTGAAAAGAACTGTGGTGGGTGGGAAAGAAAGAAAGAGAGAAAGAAAGAAAAAACACAGCCCCTCAAACAGCACTCATAATACCAATCGTATGTATGTAGACGAAAACGGGGGTGGAGGGACAAGAGGGGGAAGACGGACGGGCGATGTACGATTTTTTTTTTTCTTCCTCCAAGCGCTTATTGAATTGCCATTACAGCTCCTGAGACTAATTGTGACTGTTGTGTGTCTCTCGGTGGCCTAGGGGGCTCTGGAGTAGCCCTGTATGCTCTTACCCAGTGGGGTTTTCAGACCGAGTGGCCCTGGAAGAGAAAAGGACCACCGTAGATCAATGGCAAACCTTTCACTCTTTCACGGGCCCTGGCTAATCCCTCTCATTTGTCTGACATTTGTTGAGGCACATTCACGACTCCCTGAATTTAGGATTAGGCCTTGTTTTGTTACAAAAACAGCCCAACTTAGAGCGATGAATGGGTTGACCAAAGAGCGGCTGATGGGCCGGGGTGTACGTGAGGTTGCCTTACGCATACAGTACGTGAGTGTCTGCACTAGCCGTAGTAAGAATTAGTTACACTTTTATGCAAATGGAGGCTAGTCGGCATCCAATATTGCGCTGGAGAAAGGACGTAATGCCACCTTGCGTCTCTGCCGTTACAGCTAGCGGCTAATCAGATTAGCATAGCAAAAAGAAAAACAGAGTGAGCGGAACCTCTCGTGAATTAACAGCATGTGTAAAGTCATTAAAAAAAAACATCATTCAATCCATTTTCTAATAGGTATGCTTAAGCTAGAAAGAAAAATGAAATGTTCCAAACAGCCTCTTAGAAGAGCAAAAATTGACTTTTAAGATTAAACAAAGATGCTTGAAATTGGTGGCAGCTGTGTGCTGACTCGGCAATTAACACGAGTTTGAATATGATTGGTTTATTCTGAGCACAGCCTCATTCCGTGATATGAGGGTGTACACACTTGTACGACCACATCATCACATTTGTTTATTCTTTTTTTTTTTTTAAACAACTGAGCCGTACAAGTTACAAGTCAAATTAATGGTGGAGTGGTTTTGAACAGGAGGCTTTGTCTTTTTAAATGTACGACGGATGGATAGATGGAAAATAAATAAGAGTGGTACAATTCCAAACTGAACAACTCTAGAGACATTGGACATGTTCCACCGTCCTGGTATGATTTAGATCTCAAAAGATCTGAAGTTAAGCCTAGCAGTCCGACTATCATTTCACACTAATTCCAACAAGTAAACACACAATGAGCCAGAAGAATCAGACTTGAAAGCACACTTTCATAAAGCCTGAACAAATGGATTCATCGCAGCAAAACACCTGCAGAGGAAATTTCACTGACTGGCGCAATCCTGTCTGAACCCGAGTTCGGACGATTCGCTATCGCCGAGCGGATTAGCCACGGCGTCTGAAGGCCTTAGACGGAGCTGGCGAGTGGCACACTCGCCATATTTCCCCTGAAGCGCTGCCATGGTATGCCGAAGGAATGCGCGTGGCGCGGGCCAATGGCACCCCGTGTCGGGGCATTCCCGGGATGCCTGCAGCCTTGCCAGACACCAGGGGGTGGAGGTGAGGACCGCTGTGTGAGTCGGAAGGGGATGAGAAGAAAAGGGGAGGCTTTGTACAGGAAATACTATTAGAAGAGCAAGATGTACTCCAAAATAAAAATGATTGGCCCTGTCTGAACTTCAACAGAGACACAGATGGACTGTACTAGACCCTGAAATTTGTCTCCTGTCAAACTAGAATAATGGCAGGACATTGGATAATGAGCCACATGCTGCTTCACCATATCTAAAGGCAAGGCATATTTTATTCCAGCGTGCGGTAGGCGTTTATCAGTTTCTGATTTGTTCAAGTGCGCACCATGAGGTCAGTGTGTTAGTCTCTGAAGAACACCAAAGTCACTGCAGTTTGATCCACGGCAAATCCACGATTGTGTTTGTTTTCTCTGAATGCCAACAAAAGCAGAGCGTCTCTGTGTTTTGTCATTATCTCACATCCCCACGCACTGAGAACTACTTTCTTGTCAAATATTTTCAGACTGAAGGCAAAATTTTCACTTAATGTAAACAACATGATTCTATTTCCTTGACTTTATTGGCTTACAGTCTTTAAATTCACAAAACTAAGTATCTTGCAGCATCCAGAATAAGTCTTCTGAACTATACATCGAAGGTGATTAAATGCTAACATGATAACAGTTGGTAAGCTAACATATAGCAAGATGAGTATTTAAGGCAGTTTGAAAAGGATTGTACTTTTTTGCCTTGTCGTCAGGTAGTCTTTCTTCATTAGATTTGAAACTATCATAACATTTAAGTTTGTATGCTAACAAATGGTAAGAAACATAAGCAGAGAGAGCATCAGGGCAGATTGACAAACGTTCTACATTTTTGCCCTGAATTCTTTCAAATGATAATTTGACAAAATTCCAACCAGCATATATAGTAACATGATAGCAACCTGGGTATGGAGACCACTATGGCAGATATCCTTCATATTATTCTGGATTGTGCTGATATTTGTCATTGAACAACGATCAAATGCTTGTTTGTGTGTTGTTTTGTTTACAAATGCTGGACAAGACAGCAACCTGAGCACATAAAAATGATGAGAGTTGGATTTAGCAAAATCTTGCCGTGTATTCAATTTAGGTACTATTATATTTCAAATGAGAACAGAATAAACGCTAAACTATAGACAGATATGATATGCAGTGAAACTCATAGATCTTTTAAACCTCCAAAACAATGTCAAATTGTGATGGAGAAACTAAAGCCCGATCAGAATTCACATTGTCCTGCCATCTATGGTAAAACGGCGCCCTCTAACGGCCATATATATATATCAGAATTATTTTAAAAAACCTGACTAACTGTCGCTCTCAGCAGGGTATTTATGATAATTACTCCACACTCTGCCGAACTGACAACCTGATGGGCGTGTGAGTATCACTCACTACCCAAAAAATATATACAAATAATAATAAAAATTTAAAAAACGTAAAACACAAAAATGTTAAAAGTGAAAAAAAAAACCACATTTCATTTGGATACGTGCCAGAAATTGCCCCAGCATGGCTTCATTTTCTCAGTAAAACTCGTTTGTGGTGGTAATGACCTCAGACAGACAGATAGATATTATTGTGACAAGAATCCTTGAAAATTATTCTTCAGAAAAAGGAGGTAATTCCTAAATAGTAAATGGTAAAGCTGAAGGTGTGCGCTTCAGTCAGAACTCGATGGCTCTAATTCAAATGTGCTGTACTGTAGAAAGACGAACTCAGATGTCAACTCCCAAATCTCCGCGGGCCAAATTTTACATAACAACAAATGTTACATGATGTCTGTTCCACAACATGCCGTTGGTTGCGGTGCCACCTTTGAGTTCTTGCAAGAGGAACTATGGTGAAAGGCAAACTTGCTCAAACTTTCAAACAACACCGCAGAAAGGTTGTACAATTTGGAGCCTGTTGCATTTTCTACAGTACTGTCATAAACACAATATGTTTATTCCCGCAATATAAAAAAATATATATCATTGGCTACTGAGCCATTTGCTTATTCATCAAGTCAAAAGCTTAAGAGCTGAAACGTCTCACAAGAGTTTGAACTTTTGGGAGATATTTTTTATCGACTATTTTGTTTGAACTTTGGAATAAAAACTTTCCAGAGCTACAAGTGATCCGATATTGTCTTTACACTGGCACCGCCAATGTTATTTTCTACCCTGCTCTAAAACCAAAACCAATTCCAGTGAAGTTGGGACATTCTGAAATGGACTTTGTGGATCCCATTGACAAAATAAATTTCATGAAATGTAATCCCTCATGTTTTGTTTTTTTTTTTACTGTTTGGGGGAGGGGGGTGATTTGGCATGGAACGACGCTCAAGTGTTCACGATGACAATTTCACAAGCTTATACCAAACAAGTGTGCCGTAAAAATAAATCGGTCGGTCAGATTACAACAATACCGCAAACAAATCTGCGGCTTTGTCACTCCAAATTTTCATATTTCACGATACAATCATATGGAAACATCCGGACCGGACTTCTAAAGCAATGAACTTGACTTGCCATGATAGAAATGAAGTACACAGTAGATACTATATGTACATGCATAAAATATATATATATATATATATATATATATATATATATATATATATATATATATATATATATTTTAAGACAAGTTTACGGACCGAACAAAACAAACTTTTTGTTTGTTTTATTTCATTTTCAAATTGCAGCCTTTGTGATTTGAAGATTGCATTGAGCTACAATAGCATTGTAGGAATTGTTCAGCCCTCGGAGGCAATGCAGCATTTAGTATAGGTGGGACAGCAGTCACAATGACTGCATGATCTTTGAAAAGCAGATGAGTCTTTTGCTAAAGCGTCAACAGTTTATCTGATCTTTCTTTGTTGAATAAATGGCGAAACTCAGCTGTTTTTTTTGTAACTTTGCCAAATTTCCAAAAGCTCCACCATCATGTTGGCAAATGCACTGAAGCAACAACATACCGCAACCTAGTTTCATGCACGCAATAATAAGAACAAGACTGGGAGGAAGATTGGCATTACAGCAAGTACCATGGCCATCATACTACTGCTGCTCCTCTTCGTTCTAAATGGTGAGCTACTTTGTCTTTTTGAAGCGAGCTGACAAATCTCCTTAAACAATGACAAAAGCGGCCTTTTCTGGCTTCTCAGGAGCTGATGGAACTGAGATTGTCGGAGGCAGAGATGCCCCGCCGCACTCTCGTCCGTACATGGCCTCGCTGCAGTTTCGAGAGCAGCATTTCTGCGGGGGGTCGCTGATCAGAGAAGACTTTGTCCTCACTGCAGCACATTGCAGAATAGCCCGGTAAGAAGTCACCAACGTTGATTTTTTTTTTCTGATGTCAGAGTGAAACTACTTAAGTATTGGCTCTCTATTAATTTTTATGGTAATAAATTCATACTTGTTGGTGTGTTACCATAAGTAAAGAACTATACTTCTCAATGTTATGGCACTACATTGGTTGCTGTTGAAGGTTTCATAAATTTGGTACCCGGCAAGGTGATGTTTGTCACACAAACACAAAAAATAAAATAAAATAAAATAATAAAAAGTCTGTTTTATTGATTGATTTTATCGAGTGTTACAGAACAATTACATGCATATAGATTTTATATAGTACTGCAGTGCTCAACAGCAAATTTTATTCTGAGTTATCTTTAAGTGTCACTTAATGTATTGTTGACACCAATTTCAAAAAAGTCTACCTTTTTCCTAGCAGATCAGATTTTTGATATATTATCTGCTCTTCTGGACTACTTTTTTTTGAACCTACAGTATCACAGTTTTGATGTTTTCATTTTTGTTTTTTAAGTGACCTATAAAAGCTTGCACAATATGGATTGTAATTTTAGCTTTGACATTTCAGAAAAAAAAAAAAATCCACTTGTTGCCGAGTCTTAATTCTTAAATACTACTAATTATATGACATAGTCTATCATTATAACGTTGTCCTTACTATGATGAAGGCTGATGCGCTAGAGAAAAAAATAGGGGCATATTTGGAATCAAATAATCTTCAAAAGTTTCCACTCTCAATATAAAATTGTAAGATTTGCTGCCAGTATAATTAACGCGTGGCTGTCTAATCTGATTCAAGAATGTGAAGACCACTAGACAATTCAATGCAGGAGGAAAACAAAGTAATTGTAGGAACACCACGCAAGCTGCTTAGCTGCACTAATTTTGACGAGTGGGAACATTTGACCTGATCTGAATATCATCTGTTAAGAACCTTAATTTTGAATGAGATCTACATTAACGTTTCTTTTTTACAGTGCACTCACGGTGGTGCTGGGGATCGACTCTCTTGACGGTAATGAGCCCACCAAGCAGGTGTTCACCTCCATCAGAAACATCCCACATCCCGACTACGACGGCCACCAAAACGACATCATGCTCCTTCAGGTGAGGACAGATATGTGTTAAAACACTCCTCTTTTTTTTCGCTCCAAAAAGCCAAAGAAAAAGCAAAAGACGTGCTTAGAATCATTCTTTGACGAGGTCAGCCCTATTTCCTCTTTGATGCGTCTCAGCTCAACGACAGCGCCACACTAACTGACGAAGTGCAGCTGATTGTTCCCCAAAGCGGGCGCCTGGGAAGACGGAGCAGGTGCATCACGGCCGGCTGGGGGGACATCGGTGATAATAACACCTTGCCAAATACTCTTCAGGAGGTCAACGTCACCCTGCTGTCGCTACGTGCATGTCGCCGACGATGGGGGAGAGTCCCCATCGTCGGGACCATGGTGTGCGGCACCGGGTCCCGTGTCTCTCAAGGCTTTTGCTCGGTAAGATCAGGGAACCGCTATGATGTCTAAATCTGAACCTAATCAGAGTTGTGGTGTTGTTGGATGTGAAGATTAGAGTAAGCCAACAGTGTTATCTGATTCTGATGAACAGTACATAAATAAACACACGAAAGAGAACCCTAACTGCGGGTTGTGGACCAAGCTCCAACACGAATACAAAAACTCACGAATAAGGCCCACACTCCCTATAAATGTTTCCAATTGCTGATACAGGAAACCAAGCTCCAATGCAGGTTTTACATTTTGTACTACTAGCAGTTTATTTTAGGTCTAATTCCGCTGTCAGCCACTGGATAGCAGCATTTTCTTGTTTTATAGTGTAAATTTGACAGAAGATGACTGACAAACAGGAAAAACTTCAAGCGCAGCTGAGTTTTTACTCAAGATTAATATAATGTTAAAACCTCTGTAATCCTGCTTTTTACACTTACAGAGAGGGAAAGCTGTTGGTTCATTTGATAATGTTTTATAATTTTATAATTCTTGATGTATATTGTAATATGATAAGTCTGTTAGTTTGGCAAAATGCTGTCACAATGTTTGTACAATATTTTTGTCTAATCCATTGCTCTTGCTACATACATACACACACACATATATATATATATATATATATATATATATATATATATATATATATATATATATATTATTAATGTCTTTGTATTTTAAAAGTGTTCAAAGACCTTAAAATGAGATGAGCACTGCAAATGCTATAAAAACATACCTAGGGTTTATTTAATGAACTCTACTTCTTGTTGTGCGTGACATGTTCAGGGTGATTCAGGTGGCCCGTTGATTTGCAACGGCGAGGCCGCAGGTGTAGTGTCGTTCTCCGGGCGACGATGTGGGAACCCCAGGACCCCCGACGTCTACACGCGCGTCTCGTCCTTCACCGACTGGATTTCCAGTGTTTTGAACAGCAATCCAGTAAATGAACACCGAGCTGTGTGACATCATCGCCCTCCAGTTACACAACTAATGTGTTTGTGCTGAGGCACACTAATCAGTGACATCTCAGTGTCACTGATTTTGCCCTGTAGTATTCATTCCGTATGCTTCAGACTGGCTATTTTACAGTTGAAAAAAGTCTAACTGTAAAATATCCCCTTTTTTGTCTGCTTTATATTGGAACAAAGAAGCAACCACTGGTCATTTCAGAGGAATCATTTTTTTAAATGTATATTTGAGATTTAAAAAAAATATATTAGACACTCTAAGTATCGTCTGCAAACAAGAGTTTTCAACCCCAGTTATTGATGATTAAATGTTGAAGGGGAATGTGATCAACAAAAGCACACATACTGTAGTTTTGAACCACTGAACTAGAGAATATTTTTAAGATTTTTCCAAATGTTTTTTGCCATGTAGTATGAGCGTAGCATTGTTCTTCCTTTAACCTGCCTCACAATACATTTGTGCCTTATAAAAATTCCATACAGTATTCATAGTGTCTGTCTTTCTGTTTGCATGTTTGGTAACTTCGCATAAATTGGCAGTAGCTACTCCATATGCCAGAGGATTTTCAAAAAAAATGGAGCTTTAATGCTTTATAGGGAAATGATTTTGGTCACAGTTATAATTATTCATCATTTCTATTTATTTTTTTGCATACCAAAATGCATAAGGCTCACGAGCAAATCAGTACACAATGATTGCCGTTTACTGTGTATCATATTGGTAAAATATTTCTATAAAGAGAGTGTGAAAATCTTATTTAACAATAAATTAATTTATATTGGACAAAAAAGATAGTATGACCATATGACTTAGTATTTGAAATTTCTTGAAAATATGACTTGGTAACACATAATTGGGAGGTAGAATGAAGTCTCTTATTTGTCTTATCTTCTAATTATGACTGAACACTAGTCTTTTTTTTAACTTATGGAAGAAAAATCTTTGAATAAATTTGAGGATTTCAGTGGATTTTATCAACGCACTTGACATTTTGGGGACAAATACATACAAAATTCCGACCACACTAATTTTCTTAGGCCAAAATGTATAATACTACTTACCTCGTATGCTGAGCAGGCCCAAAGAACTTGCCCGCCCTCATTTCCCAGCGTCTTTTGCGCGCACGCCAACGTCTTCTCCGGCTGTTCACGACCAAACGGCATGCTGGGAGTTGAAGTCCTTTTCCTCCATCTCCGGCTTTTCACGCGGCTTTCGCGAGATTTCCTGGCGTCTCGCTCAGTGTGGAGCAACATTTTCGTTGGAAGAAGAACCGAACAGATATGAAATCAGCGTGCAGGTGAAGGCAGACTTAAGGCTTGTCGGCTGTCAGTGGAACTTCTGAGAGGCGGATGTAGCTTCTAGCCGCCCCCACCCCTTGCCTCCCTGGAACGTCTGCATTGAGGTGGCGCTCGGACAAGCGAGGGAAACTGGTAATATGACACGACAGAATCAAACTATGACCTTATATGTTGGATGTAAGCGCGCACAGGTGTGTCGGCGCCTTCGTAGCCTGCGTGACATCACGTTTGAGACAGACTTTTTTTTATCCCATTTGTACGACAGTGTCATTTTGCCAACACGAGTTGTCCTTCGACATGGCTGGCGTACCGAACAAGGGCTTGCCAATTCCAAATTGTTACATAGAGGTGAGCTAACTGCTAGTTGGCCATGCCAGACGGCACACACGCCCACATATATGCACATTATCACTTCTATTGCGGACGACGCAGTTTGGGCGACGTAAATACACAGGAAGTGGTTCCCAGGGACACAATGCTATTGGTTGAGGGGAGCTGTCCATCTCCGCGCGCTGGGATGACGTCAGCTGTTGGCGCAATTTGCCACATATGTTTTGGGAAATGGTCCACATGCTTTATGTCATATGCCGACTGTAACTAAAACAATGTTCTCGTTTCCTTTTAGCCCGTAGCCATCAGATTTGTGGAGGCATGTCAAAGAAAAGAGGCAGGTATGTTCATACTAAGATCATGTTAATGAGATTAGGTTTATATGGATCAGTTTATACTCCAAGGGTCATACTAAATGTACTGTATAACAACATTTGGTGCAGTGATCAGCCAAATGTTGCTTAATGTTTATGTTTTGGGGTTGAATCTTGTTTTTTTCTTTAATACATTGTAACACCAGCATTGTCCTACTTACTTTGGACACTGGGTGGCAAGGCAGGAGAAGAGATGAAAAAACATCTCTCACTCTCCTGCGTTTCAACAAATCAAACAACCTTTGGCAAGACACACCTAGGAGTCGCAGTTGTTTGCTCCACCTCCTGCTCGGTGTCAAGGTCATCTAAGAACAGATTGCTCTTGTTTTGGTTCTGAACGTTGGAGATGTGATTCTGCTGCTGCTCTGTACAACGGCGAGTGGGATACTTGTCCACCCTAAAACGTCCATTTTTTTAAATACATATACCATTTATACAAACAGTATAAATTGCTTTGAATGGCTTTGCCGACACTGATGTTTTGGATTGAGCATCCATCCATTTTCTTAGCCGCTTTCTCCTCACAAGGGTCGCTCGCGGGGCGTGCTGGAGCCTATCCCTGCTGTCTTCGGGCAGTAGGCGGGGGACACCCTGAACCAGTTGCCAGCCAATCGCAGGGCACACAGAAACGAACAACCATCCGCGCTCACACTCACACCTAGGGAAAATTTAGAGTGTTCAATCAGTGTGCCATGCATGTTTTTGGAATGTGGGAGGAAGCCAGAGTACCCGGAGAAAACCCACACAGGCACAGAGAGAACATGCAAACTCCACACAGGAAGGCCGGAGCTGGAATTGAACCCGGTACCTCTGCACTGTGAGGTCAACGCGCTAACCACTTGCCCACCGGGTCGCTTGGGTTTAGCATTTTCAGTAAATTAAAAAATAAAAAAAGTCAAACTGGCCTTTGCATCCTTATGCTGCCTTTAGAAGAAAAAGTTAGGACACATTAGCTCACGGCTCTGTGTACTGAAAACTGTGAGCTAACTTTTTCCTTGATATATTAAAAACATGGTATGATGCACCACAATTCTGCACCACTACAACCTACAATCAAGAATTTTTTTTAAAAATACTTGAACAATGATCACCAATAATGCAAGCTGTGTAATGTTGTGAAGTCTGACAGCATTCGTTATGAATGCCATCACAGTGTAAATAAAATAGTTCCTTCAGGGTCATACAATAACGCACTTGTATTTGGCAGGAAGCGAAGCAGCGGGGAGCTGAGCGACGCCGGGAGCCCTGACCCCAACTGCATCCTGGGCGTGCGCATTCAGCACAACTGGCGCGAGAAGGGCAACCAGAGCAAATGGAAGGGCACCGTGTTGGACAGACTCGGTGTCAACCCATCACTCTATATGGTGAAGTACGACGGCTTCGATTGCGTCTACGGCATCGAGCTGTTCAAGGATGAGCGCGTGTCGAACCTGCAGGTCCTCTCGGAAAGTGTCGGTACGTCCACAAAAAAAATTAAATGTTTTTTTATGATGAATAAATCGCCTTTTGGGGGCCCTTAACACGCCTGCTAATTCACCAGTTTTTGCAAGCACATGCATCCTATTGAAAATGCATTTTTTTAACAAACCCTTAAAACTTAGTCAGCCCTACCCCCGCTTTGAAAATTAAAACAAATTTAGTACCTGACACCACTTTCTCCAAAATTGTATGGACATATGTCACAACATGATGTCGAAAAAAGTAAGTGGGTAAACTTCAAGGACCTGGGTTGCTTGAATTCCAGGGGGAACTCAACCAACTCCGACCAAAGAATTGGCTCCTCATCAGAGGTGGCTATCCTACTATAAATAGGTGACGCTGAAATGTTTTCTGCCTTCGGCGTTGAATGTGACTTGTTGATTATTTCAAGGGTTTTACTTGGAATCATGAATGCAAGGGCCTGTTCACCACTGCTGAAAGCTTTAATTCTTCTTATTACAGTGGTTGTGCCTCGAGTTGTACGTGATTTGGTGGAGTATTCATCAAGTGAATCTTTGTGCGCAGTAAACAACAGGATCAAGATACCCCCGGGGGCTGAAGAGCTGGTGGGCAAAGCCGTGGAGCATCTCTTTGAAAAGGAGGACGGTGAGAAGAACGAGTGGCGAGGGATGGTGCTCTCCAGAGCGCCAATCATGACCAACTGGTATTATATCACCTATGAAAAGGACCCGGTACTTTATATGTACCAACTATGGGACGATTACGCCGACGGGGACCTGAGGATTCTGCCCGAAGCGGGTACGTAACAGCGTGTCCTCAATGGCCATGTTAAATATGTATCAGGGCTGTCCATAAGAAAGTGTGTCGCGCTGCAGCATCTCGGGCTGAACAATTATGGAAAAAAATCGAACTGCCATTTTTTCCCCCCTTAAAAATTGCGATTGCCATGTTTTATGCGATTCTTTTTTGCACAGTCCCTTTCATTTATCGTATATTTTTAACAAACAAGCAATTAATCTTTATGAATTAAAGATAGGATATTAAGGCAACTAATTATTAATATGAAAGAATTTAATTCTCAACGACAACATGTAGTCTTTTCAGTATTCACCAAGACAACATAATTCTGCCACACAAGTATGTATTTTTTCTCATAATGCCACTGGCTATTAACTTTTGCATGCGCATACTCTGGCATTATGGGGAAAAAAACCCCCAGAAAACCTTTTCTAATTATACCAGTACCAATATAATCAAAAATTAAATAAACATTGTTTTTACTTTTATGGTTTTATTATGGCTGCAGTGCATGATTTATTTTTGGCTTTTGACTTTCGCATGCGCTTATCGTTGATTTTTTTTTCTCATACGTAACACATTTTGTAGCATTTTTTGCTACATCGCAGAATTTTGTGGTGACAAATTTTCAACAGTGACATGTTATTTCAGACTCACAGAGCAGTAAGTGAGAGCCCGGAGAAAAGTGCATCAAAGAAGAGAATAGCATAAAGCTTTCAAATATACTTTGCAGAAACAAAATAATTATATGGCCACTACTTCACAGAATTTCATCTGTCATCTGCTGAATGTAACCCCTGCGATAACCAGGGCACTACTCTGATTGTATGACTCGTCTTGACCGTGAGGACGGAAAAGAGTGACGAGTACTTCGTGTTTGACCAAAACTTCTCTCTCCTTCTATTTTGCTCAGAAAACAAGCACCTGTTGCCCGCTGACAGGAAGCCCGGGGAAGAGACCGAGAGCCTGGTGGGCAAACAGGTGGAGTACGTGACTGACAAAGGTGTGAAGAGGACCGGCCTGGTCATCTACCAGGTCCCCGCCAAGCCCTCTGTCTACTACATTAAATATGACGATGACTTTCACATCCACGTCTATGACCTGGTGAAAACCACTTAAGAGGAGGAAAGAGGGAGAGAGAGAGAGAGAGACGCAGTCCATCCCGCCCTTGCTCATCTTTCTCTTATTTAAAGCCATGGCAGAGTAGTCAACGCTTTCTAATTCATGTACGCTCTGTTTTTTTTTCTTTGTATGTTTGCACAGCACAACTGTAGCGTTCATCCAACTTGCCGTCTTTGTATTTTCCAAGTCAACTAGGCCATTTTTTTCAGTTTGCTGACACCAAGTTGGGATACAGCCCACTCCACATTGGCATTAAGTGGACTACCAGGGAATTAAATGCATTTGGGGGGGATTATACTTAAAAGTCGGAACGAGTGTAATATCGCACAAGTGCTTTACAAGACATTGAGTGTTTAGCCTCTAGTTGGCTATGTAATAAAGTGTGTCATTATCGCAGGGTATCTGCTCCTTTAAACGCGGTGCATTCTTTGTACTGCTTGGATGAATTTTGCTTGCTTCCCAATGACACTGTACTCCACAAAAAAAAAATCATGAAGTGCCTTCAGGCTCTTTTTTTTTTTCTTTGGCGCTATACTGTACGTACAGCAGCGGTAGGGGAACCAAATACTAAAAACAATTACAATCTGGGACAAATGTGTAACCCTAACATGCTGATAATACATAATTAGCAGATGTTTTCATAAGTAATAATATGGATAAAAGGTTCCCCGCGTGTGTCTTAGAGATCATCACGTCTGAAGGCTTCTAATTGTTTTGCATTCAAGTGTCTTCTCAATAGGCAATTTGCAAACAAGCTCGCAGTCAAGTGTGTCCTGGTGCTTGTGTTTGGCAGTAAAAAAAAAAAAGATGCAGGAAGCAAAACTTACAATACAAAAATCATCAGTGGTCGTATAATCTGTTGATATTGTCGGGAGCACTTTATTGTACGTTTACATGATTAGCTTAGTCCCCACCCGCTCAATAATCGGCTTCAATTTACAGGCATGATGGTTTAAAAAAAATGCAGCACTTTCAGTATTTAATGTGTACAAGTTGTGTGAAATTGTCGTGAATATTTTATCCAAACAATAAACAGGTAGCTCACACCAACCCTGGTTCTAGTTGTGTGATTTTTCAACGAACTGCTTCACCCAACTCATGGGAGTAGGAATTGGTAACATTAAAAAAAGAGATGGCATTGACACCCATCTTTTGCCTCCAATTTTCTTTGCACTTCCTCCTGCACCTGGGAACTCATTTTAGAATTTTGGATATGTTACGATTCTTTCAAGCATACAGCCTTTGACTTCTACATGTTCCTCTATGTGTAAATATGAATGCAGATAATGGTAAGTGGAACACGGGGGCAGTTGCAAAACTTTTGATAACGTGAGCCTCATCTGAGGATTTTTTTTTCCATCACTGAAACTTGTAGAGGTAAGTAACAGACATCAGACACACTTAAAAAGTCCGCCTTTAACAAGATGCTACTGTACTGTGAACATTGGTCTTCATAAATTTGGCAAGACCATCCATTATCTGAACCATTTCATCCTCACGAGGTTCGCGGGCATGCTGAAGCCTACTCCAGCTGACTTCGGGCAGTCAGCGGGGTGCACACTAAACTGGGCGCCAACCAATCGCAGGGCACACGTTGACAAAAAAAGAACCATTCACACTCACAATCACACTTAGGCGTATCGGAGGGCAAATCATTTTGAGGCCTTCAATTAACCGAGGATGAACGCTTTTGAAAAGTAGAAGCATGTCGATGAAATATCAGGCTAAAAAGTAAAAGATTTGTGGAAGAGAAACAAATTGTGCAGTTGGTTGTTTATTTTTTTTAAAAATGTTATATTTCTAGCATTATGTACAATACCACAACCTACAATTGAATAACTTGTTGGACGTTTCTTCTTTTGAAGAGAGGTGGGAGTGAGGGGGGACCTTTGTCCTATCAGGGGCCATTTTAGTCCTGCAAGTGGATGATATGATGTCCTGAAAAATGTTTATGATTAAACTTGGATCATTTGTGGGCTTTTTTTTTTTTTTTTAAATAACGATTCCTCTGAGGTCTTATTTGCATTTATAACTCCATGGCTGTGTTCTCACTAGAAACACGTGGCTTTACCTGACCTTCCCCACCTTTGCTCAACAGGCAACAACGCTCAAGGACATGTCAGTCAAGTGCAAAGTGATAAAGACTTTTTGATAACAATAATCTGCTTGCCTCCAGGGATGTTAGTGTTTCACTTGGCGAGGTCTTTAACGTATTGCAAGCCTCGGGTGGAATATTCGCTTGCTTTTCTGGGGGCCTCCGACAGAGCCGAAATGGACGTCCGCACCCCTTCAACAGAGTGAAACAAAATACAGCAGGTGACTTATTTGGAATGAACAAGAAAGTAAAAAGTCAAAGCATAACATATGATCATGATTGTAACTGAAATTTACCAGGCTGCTAAATGCAATTATTTTTTTTTTTAACAATAAGTCCACAATATTGGAAAACACTACACTGTCATTAGTTTATATAAAGTCACTATTGCTGCAACTAATAAGTATGATTTATGTTAACATTTGTGTATGCAATTGATGTTGAAATAAGCATAATGGTCATCCAGGATTGAGTTTAAAGAATGCTTCCTATGTCGCTGTTTAGTTAAACTCTGGTTCTTTGCGCCAAGCAGAACAGGAAAAATTATATTCATGCTTTTATCTCCAGTAGACTTGATTATTGGCACGGTCTTCTTATTGGACTCCCTCAAAAGAGCATCAAACAACTGCAGCTCATACATAACGCCACTGATGGGTTTTGACCAGACAAAAGAGATCATATCATATTACTCCAGTTCAAAAGACTTCACATAGGCTCCCAATCGGTTGTAGAATAGTTTAAAAAAAGTTTGCTACTGGTCGATAAATCACTGAATGGTTTGGGCCCTTCATAAATCGAAGAAATGCTGATTGAATGTACAGTAAACCCAGTAGGGCTCTCAGATTTGCAGAATTTGGACAATTAGTGGAGCCCTGAGTTCAAAGTAAACATGGTGACGCTGCATTTAGTTTAACTATTCTGCTACACGCAATAACCTGCCAACAGGAGTGAAGTCAGCCGGCAGTAGAAATGCTTTTAAATCCAGGTTAAAAACGCTGTTACCCCCCCCCCCCCACATACCTTTGGTTCAAATCTAAAAATTTAAATATGATATATTTTTCTAATTTTAGAAACAGATTCTTATATCTTCACTTTAATTTAATTTTTTTAAGTTTTCTGTTTACGTGTTCAAATAGCGTCATTGTATGTTATTTTAGTAATGTTGGTAATATATACTGTTGTTTCCTCTGCTTTGCTTCAGAATGTTAACTGGTGTGTTTGTAAAAGCTTTTATGTGTCTTTGCTTGCATGAGGCACATTGCATTACCTTGTGTATGAAATGTCCTATTAAAAAAAAATGACGCCACCTTGCACTATCGTAAGAGTTTTGCTCAAGTTTTGCTCATTGTTGAGAAAATAAATCATTTTATATTGTTGTTGCTCACCAGAATTCCAGGCCTGGACTGGGGAGAATTCAACCTTGGGTACTGCTGGAAGCTGAGCCTGAAGAGACAGTCAAATAGATTACACGTTCATGTAGATTCTCAGGTCATGGTATTACGGAAAAGCTTTGAGGTAACTGGACTATTCTCGGTTGTTGCCTTTACAGCAGCTTCCATACTTTTTGTTATTCTACTTTCTTCCTTTCATAACTTCATAACGCTGCTGTAAATTGGGAATTTCTCCATTGTGAGATGAAAAAAGGTTTTCTTATTTTTATTAATGAAGATGTTTCACCTTAACCCAAATAAACCGATATCCCACTGAGCAGTGAATCTTTGTATTTGCAAATGTAGTGAATGTTGATTTTTCTTGTCGCAGAGAAAAACTGTTTGTGACCGATAAAAGTTTTTGTTAATGTCAGTCTTAATTTGTCATCCAAGGGTTCACAGTCACGGATGGCTCATAATGAACTAGTTTGCGCAGTGGCAATATACGAAATCACACGACAAATGTAGCAATGCCCAGTTCCTGCCATACTTAGTGCTTTGACATTGTATTAATATTTATGGCCTGGAAGTAGAGATGCCACAACAAGGCAGGCTACACGTTTGCCAAAGGCCCGAGCTGAAGGGGAGCCCGGAGAGAGTGATGTCATTAGCCCGTATCAATGACCAAACATAGTCAGGTTTGACTGTACTTCCTGTTTTTCATTTGATTGTTTGACATCTATGGTCCACACATTTTTTCATACAAATATTTATGGTAATTATGACTTTACTGAATCCGATGACATATGCTAGACATCACGCTGAACAAGAAGGCACGCTCATTTAGGAGCATTTACTGGTTTTGATTTGATCTTTGATTTTAATTTATGGGTGAAAAGTGTTTTTCCAAAAAATAGTTACTGTAACATTCCTGCTTTAATGTGGCCAAATGATCGACGTTACATCACTGCCGTAGAAATGAACTCCGTCGTAAGAGGCGAACCTCTGTATAGGCTTTCAGTTATTAGGTTGTTACGAATACCTCCAAGCCAAAGTACTTCATCCACTCCTCCATAGCGGGCGGTATGGCCGCTCTGGCCCGCTCCAGAGCCTCGAAGCCCTGCTTGCTGGTGCCCAGGAGTCCGGAGTCATGGGCGACGTAAAGAGCCCCTCCTGCAAGGGTCACCTTCGTGGCCAGTCTGGAAATTACGTTCGAAGAAAGACGTAAGCACACTTTTCGACCAACACGTCACATTCGATTAAGTCATGTATTAGCAATGCAGCAAGACTTCAATGTGTCCTTTGCTTGTTTTTGCTAACTGTGGAATATTAGCTCATTCATTCAGGACGTTGGGAAACGTACAAAACAGAACATAGCAAGAATGTGTTGAACAGTATTGACTTAATTAAACTGACAGCCGACTACAGGAAGACAGACCTAGCTTCGCCTGGTGAACTAGCTAGTCTGTTGTACGTTTCAATTTAGCTGACTCCTACAGCGGCAACAAAGTACAGCGCAGAAGAGGAGAAGATTTACTTGATGACGGGGAAAATCTTTGCTGCCATGGTCCACAAAAGAATGCTTTTCTTTCAAACCAACGTCGATTCTTGGTTGACGAAGCGCCCCTAAAAACAGACTGGACTGAAGGACACACTGTTGTTTGTCCACAAGTGTTTCAATAAAGTTTCCTTCAAAGACGGGGTGTGTACGGCATGTGTCGTAAATCATTTTACATTTTCAATTTCCATTTCTTTTTTAACCTTATACAATGAAACAAACTCTGCTATATTTAAAAACACAGTCGTTTAATAGATTTCGCAAATAAAATGACACATTATATATTTTTTCCATTGATTCTCACACTTTGCACTGCCGGACGATGAATATTTTCAGCATGGCACAATGTCATTCATTGCACGAGTTTACATGTGAGGAGAATGGAACGTAATCTGTATGTGTGGTCGTCATTTGGAACAAAAGCCCTCGCTGGCATCACAGACTTATGTATGATGTTGTATATCTAAGTCTGTGGTTGGCAGTCTAAAGGGCACTCAAATGCTCATTTTTCGGTCACATGACTGTGAGGTAGTATGTTGTGGAATGGTTGGAGGGTTTTCAACTCATGCTACGTTTGCTAACTGCAAAGTCAGTAGCTGATTAGCAAACATGCTGTAATTAAACAAATCGGTTACCTCAAGTTCATTTTGGTTAGATAGATTGATTGATCTTTATTTATATAGTGCTTTTACAACAGCTGTCGCTGTCACAAAACACTTAACAGAACATCCATCCATTTCCTGATCAGCTTATCTGAGCAGTAGGCGGGGTACACCCTGAACTGTTTGCCAGCCAATCGCAGGGCACACAGACGAACAACCATCCACACTCACACTCACTCCTTGGGACAATTTTGAGTCTTCAATCAACCTGCCACGCATGTTTTAAGAATGTGGGAATACCCGGAGAAAACCCACACAGGTTCGGGGAGAACATGCAACCTCGACACAGGAAGTGCCAGAATCAGTAATAGGAACACTCTATATTGTCCCGAGGTGTGAGTGTGAACATGAATGGTTGTTTGCCTATGTGTGCCCTGCAAGTGGCTGACAACCAATAATCATCGATAATAATCCAACGTATACGCAGATAGGAAATATGTAATAGCAAACATATTTGCTGAGACAAATAGGAAATGTGTAAAGATATTTTTGCTTTTTTTTTCTATTGACATTGATCTGACCTGAGTACATCTGTTTTGATTGCAAAAATGAACAATCTCCCCCACCCCCAAAAATTGCTTTCTTTCTATTGATAGAGATCTGACCTGATAACATCTTTTTGCATTATTAAAAATGAACATCTCAACATGATGATAGAGTAAATTGTTAATTCTTGGTATTATAAATATAAAATGTTCGAGCCTCGATGAGAATTTAATGAACAATCGCTCAGAGCACATCCTGATTCTAATTTAATAAGGCATAATATTAAAGTACAGTTATCAATTTTACAGTCACTAATAAAGTATAGTTTTGTGCTACAGTGTGTTTGACAATTGTACAAATGTTCGAGCCTTGAATGAACGAACCACGGGCACTTCCTGACTTTTGTTTCATAAAGCGTAATTTAGTTTGTCTAATTGGTTGTGCCGTAGCATTATGTAATCGGCCAACGCAGGCCCCCCGAGCCGATCTGACAGCCCAAGTACATCTCGTACCTACCCCCGGCAGCAAGTTCTGCCACGCACTTGTGTTGTGTCACAAAATGTTTTACCTCATGACAATGAAAAAACGACACAATACAGCTATTTTAAAAACATAAAATCCCTTCCAGTGTGATAGCTTCTTCCCCACCCCCCAAGTTTGAGTTCCTTATTTGAAGCATGAGGGCAGACATTAACATTATCTTAGCTCTGCGCAACACACCCTTTTTTGCACATGCCAAGAGGGGAGGGCTCACGTAAACACTGCCCTCGATTTGCGATTCACTTCTCATGCAAGGTACTTTCGTCAGCTGGGTATTTTTACTTGCCGACTTAATCTAAATTTTAATTAGTTTACAACATGAAAACGTTGACCAAAGTGCTGCTCACGAGTGTCACCGTGGCTCTGCTCGCTGCCAAGTGGAACGCGCCCACCTTCAATGCGGGTAAGCCCTGAGCACTTAATATAAATAAATAACGTTAATTAATGATTTTTTTTTGGGTTTTTTTTACTCGAATGAATCGTGGGGGCTTTTAATCAATGCTATGTTATGAGTGATGCAATGTCATTATCAGTGATGTGCAGTATAAAACCACATTTTCTATTTACATATGAAGTATGATTTGGTGCTGGATATGAAAAAGAAAATTCAAATTGGAAAGTATTTGAAACTTTTTCTGGTTCAAACGTTACAAGACACTACTAGAAACGGGATGCAATAGTGGATGATGTAAAAAGTAAAGCAACACTCTCCTTAGTTGGGTTATGTAACTAAATGTGATCACTAATGTTCATGACAGTATAAAGTTATTCTGTAGTGCATGATTCAATTGCTATTTTTTTACACTTCCCCACCCCAAAAATATACTTTATTACATAATTTACATTTTTATTCTCATCACTTGATCATGTATGTTCTGAAAATCATTGTGCACTTATATATATATATATATATATTTTTTTTTTTATTCAGACATTTCCGTCCAGATTATTTATGTGCACCCTGTATTCTATCATATATTCAATGGAATCATGTCTGTAAATAACATACAGTACAGTAAGAGCATAGTGATGACTTTATGAACACACGTTATAATTCTATTTTTAATTCCCAATAGACAGGTTTTCCATGTTTTGACGAGTTGCAGGTCGACATATTGTTTTGTTTGACAGTTCATTTGATAATTACTTGTAACAAGCTCAACGAATTGTGAATTACTGTGCTTGT
>CAAKHF010024913.1:49443-60335 GCA_901007745.1 Hippocampus kuda
GGGGAGGCGGGGTCATTTCGGAAACCTGTGAAAGGGAGCGTCAGTGTGAATAAAAAGTGTGGGTGTGAAGAGGTGGCCGAGGTGGCCCCCCTGACCTTCTTCCCCCAGGTCCATTCAGGGCGGCACAATGGTTGACACCTGTGTCCTTTCACCAGTCCCACTATTATTATTTACATCGGTCGCTTGGGGTGTGGGAGGGAAACAGAACAAGTCCAGAGGTGCTTTTAAGTGCGCCACTCGGGCCTCGTGGTGACTATGCCACCGTCACCCTGGCTGCCTGCCCATCTCTCTCTCTCTCTACCATCTTTTCAAGTTCCAAGCAAGCGTCTTTTCACTACGACGTAACTAAATCACCATTTGGGATGCTTCAAGATACTTAAATATGAGTATCTGGCAACAACGGATGTTTTTTAAGGGTCCGGGATGCAAACGGCCAAAACTCGTCATGTCGCGCTCATGGCAAATTTTGGAACTCGCCACAAAGTAAGTTGGATGAACACGGAATCTATCGCACATTTTCATCATGGAAAGACGTACAAATAGCGATAAATTCCTCTGTGAAATGCACAGGTGGTTGCCTATTTTGGTTTAAAGCCCCTATAAAGCAAAAAATAAATGTCTTTGTCAACTCTGATGAATTTTAATGATTACAAAAATCGGCATGGATATGAAATGCGGTTTCAAAATCAAGTCGTTGGCTCCGCTCTCAAACGCTGTGGGAGTGTCCGACGAATACGCTGAAACCACGCCACGCTCTATTGTCAATATAATACCACAATACAACGACCTGAAAATGGGTGCTTTTTTTTGGGTCGGGAAATGTTCTTATTCCGACACGTCCTTAAAAGTTTGAAACAGAATCCAAATTGGAAACAGAAGACCATAACCTACCTCATTCTTCTTGAGGTAGCAGAATGGTAATTTATTTCCAACCATTAAAAAATTAACCAAATATATTACGCCAGCATAACATCAGACACTACCAACAAATACAACAAGCATTTTTTTTTTAATTGCTCTACAAATGCGGTATGCACACATAGAAACGGTGACAACTTCCATTCACAACCCAGATTAAATTTAGCCACATAACATAGAGACCTCCTCTCAACAATGCTTTCTTGACTCCCATTCTTATTTTCCTATCATCTGGGTCTTTGGCACCATCTTGTGGCCTCGCAGAAAGGGTCCAAAAGTATATGAACAGATGAGTTAATAAATTAAACACACACACACACACACACACACACACACACACACACACACACACACACACACACACACACACACACACACACACACACACACACACACACACACACACACACAAAAACAGATAGGTAAATTTGTAAATAGCAAACACAAAAAAGGCTGCCTGTACATTTGTCATTGCGTCACAACAAAGGCCATTCTTGTCAATGCTGCAAATAGCAGAAACATAATTTTTTTTTAATGTCATCTGCTATCAACAGTGAGTGCTATTCCACTACAAAAATGAGGAGGAGCTCTTTATGTTCTTGCCATGATTTCCTTTGCAAAGGTGCCGGAGTCACCACAAACATGGGTGGCAGGCTGAATTCTTCTTTTTCCCTTTTTTTTTTTTTTTTTTGTTTCATTGGAAGGGAGTCCAATTAACAAAGGATAACAAGTGAACCGTAAATACCCTCAACAAGGCCCAACAAACCCACAAGAGCAAGTGCTCTCTCGCTCACTCCCTCGCTCCTCCACCCTCCCTTTGCCGACCCCCCCTCGCTCACTCTCTCTTCCACTTCGCTCACAAAAGGACGGCTCAGAGCTTACAAAGTGCCAATTAACACTGAATGTTTGGCCCTCGCACCTCCCTCTCTGAACTGCTGACAGCTCTGGTGTTTGGGTTAATACTAAAGGCCTGCAAAGAATTATAATTCTCCTTCTTGCCCCCCTTCCCCCACAGCTCCCACCTTCCCCTCTCCCCTATCCTTTTATTTGCTTTCCAATGGGGTGGTTTTACAGTTCAATGAACAGTCAAAGGGTGATATAAAATGACTTTCCAAAGAATTTCATTTGGGGATAAGAGGGGATGTGTAGCATCGGGGCAAGAAGGGGCAGGGCTGACAAAAAAAAAGTGTGTGCTTGTGTGTGTGGAGACCAGGGGGGTCGGGGAATGGGGGTGGAGCACCCCAATGAGAAAACCAAAAAAAAAGATCTTTAGCATATTCATTATTCATTCACTCTTTTATCCGTTGGTAAGAATACACGTTGCTTTTAATTCTTCTAAATGCCACCATTCCCAGGAGTAGCAAAGTCACATGTACTCCCAAGCTACTGGATTGCCCCATTCGGGATGAAGATAGCAGCTCAGGTCATTTATCACATGCGAGGCTGATGGCTCGGCTGTGCTTGTTTTTCTCTCGCCAATAAATCAACCCCCGAATAAAAGGGTGGCCAATGAGATGAGGTGAGAGGGTTAAACTGGGAGAGAAACACAGCCCGCTGGACGTTTTTAGGGAGCTTCTGCCGCCACTCAATCGCCTGCCCAATCGGGGTCCCGACTCTGCAATTTATGAGCTCTCGGGAGCAGGTCTAGACTTTGGTCTTTCTTTGCTCAGCGAAGAGTCGCCACATTAAACCGGGTTATTCTGAGGGATGCATCAATCCAGCAGAGATAGAATGTGATATGACAGCAGGAAAACAATGGATAAATGTTATTTAAAGGGCAAGTTCAACATTTGGTAGATAGATGTCTACTGTGGGTTATATTAGCTTAGCTCGGGGCTTGAAATACTTAAACAGTCATAGTAGCAACAAAAATAACAGTTATCTGACCAGCCCTTGACAATGAGCCGGTTGTCATGCTAATCTGCTCCAAGTCATTTTTGCCTTTGTTCTACGCAAAGGTAACATATTGTCCATGTCTTAGAGAAACCGCTGAACAACATGATCTGAGACGCCATTAGGATGGATAACTAAAGATGTTCAACCTGGGATGACAAACCAACTTGGGCTAATTTAGCATAGCCACAGGACTTGATATGACTACACTTTCATTCTAGCTTAGCATAACGCTAGCAAAGACATCTGACCGGTTCTTTCCTATTCCTTGTTCTCCATTGTGCTACGAAAAATAGCCAAGCACAAATTAGATCATTGTAGCTAGCCAAATCATTTCTTGAATATGGCCTGATTGAAGATAATATATTATCAGTGTCAAAACTGATGCTTGATTCAATGTACAGTATTATGAAAAAGACGTTAATAGAATAGATTGCCTTTATTTAAGAGAGTAATTGAATCTGTCAGTAAGTTTCATGACATGATTGTGTCATGAATGCCTGGAAAAAAAAAAGTAATTCCTTAGCGTCAAGCGAAGCTTACATAACAGCACTGTCCAATGACAACCCTTGAAGTCCACTCAATGACTATTCATTTATTTATTTATGTTATGTCAACAATGATGAAATGACATTTGATTTCATGGTGTTGGTTTCAATAAACCAAGCCCTGTAATATTTTGATTTGGCCACTGAACACAGGTCGAAATCAAGTTGTTGAATTAGGATATTAACAATGGACTATGCTGATTTCAAGGTAATATTAGCAATTCAATTCCCTTGAGAGCATTTGATTCAGCCCGTCATGCAATTTGAAAAACAATAAAACATCAGAAGAACGGCGAGGAAAAGCCGACAACTACTGCCCTGGAAAGTAAAATGGTGACCCACCCATGCATCCAAAGAAGCCTCTCCTATTAGGACAACCTTTACTGCCTTCAGCAAAAGAGCTGGAACGCTCCTGGCGCTGCGGCATCGAGCCAGACTGGCTTTATTTACATTCAAGCGAGGGGAGCTGACGTGACCTGACACAGTTCATGGTTCCACCAGTAAAGCCTGGCTGGGCCGGGCCGGGCCGCCAACCTCAACCTTGAGACCTCGGGGGTCAAAACGATCTGCAGCGTTTCACAGATGAAGGTGACTGCAGAGACATGTGACTGTGCTCTTTGCTTTAAATCCACAGCTCTGGGATTGACTTAAGAAAAGAGGAGCGCCAAATGCGAACTTATACCTCAGGGTCATGAGATGGAGAATTCAAACAAGACCAGAGGAGGAATCCAATTTCTGTAATGCCTGACACTTGATCAAGTTACACTATATGTGCAGTTTATCTGAAGATTTATTCAGAAACAGGTGCTCCCCCCTCCCCTATCCCCTTGTGGAGCGAGCAGGGAGTAAAGCCTCACTACTCTATATAATCTGATCCACTCAGAGAATAAGTTCTCAACAAAGCCAACTCAAGGTCAATGACGGGGGCCATGTCAAAAGAAGGTCATGAGAAAATTCGAATGAAAGTAGCATCATTCTCTAGGCTAGTGCCTACAGGCTCTGCATCAACTTGACATCTTCACCACTGGTTCACTTTGCGTTCTTCATGCTGGCTGCCCAGAAAAAAAGCATCTGAATCAAGTCACAACCTAATCGGACAGCATTTGCGACTTTCCTCATTCCAAAACAAGAATGCTGTTTCGTGGGTCACTCCATATGCCTCTGGTGGCATTTTTACCAAGTGAGATGTGACAAACAAATAAGACAAAGGCGCCCATACTTTCAGGAACTGACATGAGGGAATGTTTACTGTTAAATAGCTGCGATTTACATGTGCTTTGCACGTTTGCACAACACACAAATCTTTTTTTTCTTTTTACCATTCATGTGTCAAAATTCGCCGTTTTCTTCAACGCTCAGTCTATTTTGCCAGATTTAATTTTTTTTTTTTTTCAAAATTAATCTCTCCCAAGCTCAACTTTCCCAGCATGACCCCTGTAATGCCTGGCAAGAAACAGTGGACTTGAACAGATCTGAGTCAGGCAGTGGATTTCTGAAGACTGTGCACCAAGTTTGGTGCGGTGACTGTAACTCAGCCCCCCACCCCCCACCCCACCCCCGACTGTGGTTTGGGACGGTGTGGACGCAGAGGTGAATTGCGGGTCAGCCATGGAAAAACGTCCTTTATTGTCTGTGTCATAGAATGAGGGATGGACGGAAGAGTAGGGAAGAGAAAGAGATGGATGAGGAGGATCAGAAGGGTGGGAGTCGGCGCTGAGATCATTCAGATGGAGATAAAAGAGGTTTTGGGCCCCTTTCACACTGCATGTTAAAGCCGGCTTTTTCCTGTGTAGCTATTTTGTGTGGGTGGTACCAAAGTAGAATGTGGGGAAATTGTGTTGCTGTGTCACAAAGTGCAGTGGTGCCTTGAGATATGTATTTTGATTTTGATGTTTTTGCCCCATCTAACCCCACTGGATAGTATGGAAATGTCATTAATCCATTCCCACATTAATCCATACCTTGAAGTCTGCATTTTGAACAGTTTTTTTTTAACGAATCAGCCAAAATTGCAGCTTGTTGTGACGTACAGAGGGTTTATTTCATGGCCACTAAAAACTCCTGATACTTCAAATGTTGGCTCACAATTCAAAGTCAAATATAATTCCGACAACAGTTGATATCTCCAAAAATTTGGGTCATTTGTATCTCAGGGCTACACCGTCCAAATTGTGACTTGTAAATTTCCCCATTGCGGGACAAATAAAGGATATCTTAATATCCTCCTGTGAGAAGCACAGACTGATTTCATCCGGGCTCTACTGTCTCTGCTATAGCAATTTTGTGGAAATGCATTCAAGGGGCTTCTGACTCTGTCGGGAGATAGCGAGTCAAACATGGAGAAAGGTGGACGGGCGGACATGTCCAGTTCCCGTCTGATTTATTCACATTTCCAGATGTTTTACCGAGACACGCAGCTGGATCCACGTTGGCTACCTTTAAAGCTCGGCCAAAACCCTTGACGCAGTATTTGTATCAAACGGCGGTTCAAACAAAGCTTCCAGTACGTACGCCGCCAACTCGAGAAGTCGTCACCTGACTATTTCTGAAACTTTGCAAAAAGCTTACGAAAAAGAGCAGGGAGGATACACAACCTAGCGTACACAAAAGAGATCCGGATTATCAAGCAAGATGATTTATACCAGATTTTGAGGGGTCAAATTTCTTTGCCGCGAGTGATTGATGAGCATACGGTAATTGTGCATTGTGAGGAGATGTCAGAGCGAAGGCAGCGTGTCACCTCGCAGTGAGAGTAAAAAGCGGCGAATGGAAGTGATTACGTGTAATATTCTCCATCTGGCAGCCATTGGCCCGCGAGACGACTTTCAAAGAGGAGGAGAAGGGGAGAGCGGCAACACTAATTTGCATGGGATTTACAAATCTCCTGATCTCCAACGTTGGCGCACATCTTGTTCGATTCCCTCGAGACCATCCCTCATGAAACGAATTCAACAGCAGACAACACGTGTTCGACGCAACAAACGGCAGCCCCACGTATCTGACGCTAATGCTCTATTCATCCGCTTATTGATTGTGACGGGAATTTATCAAAGCGGGCTTGGCGAAGCAGCATGTGGCGAGTTATATTTTGTGGCTGTTGTATTTTTGTCAGACAGCAGAAGACTTTGTCTCGCGCACTCCATGCATCGTTCACCTCCTGCAAGGATTAAATTCAAACGACAACGTTTAAGTATCGATGTTTTCTCCGGTGTTTATGATGGGCGATATCAAAAATATTGCCACAAAAGGTCATCGCACAAAAATCCCTCAATCACCAAATCTCGTGATATCCCCTGCGGCGCTTGTGTTGGACTCTTGTCGATATATCTCGGGCGGTTGTCTTGAGCGCGAGCCACTCCACCAACGATTGCCAGCGTGTCCAGACTGGAGCAGCGGTGAGGTCACAAGTGATCAAAGCGTGCTGAGCGCGCATTATCTGGTCCCAATTACATTCAATCACGGGCAATTTGGCAAGGCGAGCAAGAGAGAGCGCGAGAGCAAGAGGCCAGAGGAGCCCAGGTGGTCCCTGCGGACATTTCCGCCATAAAAAGATGGAGATCGGAATAGTATTTGCTATTTTCTTTGAGAACATTTTTGATACAACGTCCGATAAGAAGCATCAAGTATACTCCTGTTATACTTTTCACCTGTAGAGTATAATGGAACACTTGAGAAGTGAGACCAATTTTGAGTGTCAAAAAAAAAAAAAGTTGAAACTTCCATAGACGCAAATAAAAGCAAATTATGAAAACACTTCACCCATGCAGTGAATGCAGCTCATGGAATTAGTAAGGGCCTCCTGTTTTTTTTTTTTCTTCATTGAGCCGATATTATCTTAATTAAGGGTAATGGGGGACAATTCAAGTGTGTACTCGGTAATTTTGTTTTTGGCAGTCGTGAAGTCTTCATTGCCTTCATTTGCGAGTCCGTCGCCACAAAATAAGCAGGAGCAAGATTGGTGTGTGAGAATCGCCTGCAGAGTAGGATATTTTCTCTCAAATGCAGTCTTTTTCTTGGAAGTTGAAAACTGTTTTTCTCTCACCATTTGGCCTTTTGCCTTTTCTGATAAGAAAAAAAAACCCTCAACATTTGTTGGCAATGACAGTGCCGAGCATGACTTAAAAGTTCCTGAGAATCTGGGCTTTGAATAATTAACGACGCCTACTGTTTGACAATGTGATGATAATTTGGGAGAACTCGAAAAGCTGATCGGGCTCAAACAAAGACTGGTCATTGTATCCCGAAAGGAGCTGAACAGACTACATTTCCCCGCCTATTGAATGCTGATAGAGTGAGAAGAGATAACCAGCAAGGCATGACAAAAGGGATTTCTCTCACTAAAGATTTCCCCCTGATTTGTCAAGCGGTTCCCCCTTCTCCACGGATTGGCCAGCAGACCTCACGTTAAAAAAACAAAAAAAAACCTGACCCTGCAGTGTCTATACCTCCTCTTTCCATCCCCCACCACTGCGGCCCTAACCCCCCGCCCCGTTGCCTTTCTCCCTCTCCCGCTTGCCGTGACCCATCTTGCACCTCCCGAAACCCACAACAGACACTTGGTGTGTGAAGAAGGTCAGGAGTTCAGGCTGGGCTGAGGCTCCAAACATCCCTGCGCACAGAGGAGGCCTGCCCCGTGGGTTTATAATTATCTGCCGTTGGCATTCAGCACAGGTTCAAGCGTAGTGCAAGCGCTGGCACCCGTGCGGGGGGATGCGCTTGGCTAAACACTGGGTGATTAGTTGTTCCTAATTGTCAGTTTCTTGCTCCTGTTACCTTTCTCTCCCAACGGTCTGCCTCTCTCCACCTGAACCGTTTCAACATCTTTACAGAAAACTTTTCATTTGGTTTGTTCTCCGAAAAATGCACTCGGCTGTGTTGCTTTGTGCTCCACTCTACTCGAGACAACTTGTTCACAAATGGGTCATCTTAATGCCGTCATGTTTCCAGTCATTCCGATTTTCAATTCCATTTTCTCACTAATCCGCAGGTGTCAAACACAAGGCCCGGGGGCCAGATCTGGCCCGCCACATCATTTTATGTGGCCCGCAAAAGCAAATTAAACATGTCAACTTTGGTGATGCTTGCTAGAATCTCGATCAAAAGTTAAAATTCTCATATGTACTAAATATATCTTGTAGCCAAACCCCTCATTACAGTAACTTTAACAACAAACAACAATAACAAACTGTTATTGACTTTTTTAAAATTTGATTTCAGTCATAACGGCCCTCCAAGGGAAACGGTAACTAAAATGTGGCCCTCGACAAACATTAGTTTGACACCCCTGCATTAATTCGTACAATCCAGGGGAGTTTAGAGATGTTTTTCCGCATCACAAGTTGAAAAGGGTACCAAAAAACGGTTTTGTGCCAGATGCGGAAGAAGATCTGCCCTGTCCAAAAGGATTCCTGTTGTTTTCCAGTCTTTGCTGCGACCACATCAAGGGGAGGAGCGACTTCGCCTCGTCCATGTACTGTAACAATGTGTGCCTCCACGGTTTTAACTGGATTCAACTAGTAAGCGTGGCAAAGAGTGACACGAGGAGAACCACAGCAAGAGGGAATGTCACAGTGATTCAGCAGCAAAGATCAAGTCACCTCTCAAATTATGTGCGCCAAAGAGCGTGCCGAATCTAACAATCCCCGTGTGAATGGTTTTGAAGGTCACTAAACTAAAACTTTGGCTTTGGGCGAACATTCGCTTTCTCCGCCTGCTCAGCTGGCCAAACGGTCAGTTGCCAAAGAGGCCTAATCTAACAGTAGACTGCTACAAATTACAAAAAAAACACTCACGCTAATGTTAGCGTACCGTGTCTGTTCCACATCTGGGTGATGCTTTTTTTCCCCCCTTTTTTTCCTTTTTCTTTGTTTTTTTTTTTTGAGTCAGTCTCCACCTTGCAACAGCGACCGTCAGCCTTCCCTCCAATAAAATGTCTTTCCTGACAGATCTCTGGTGATATTTTAGTTGTATTATAATAATAATATACAGTGGTACCTCTACTTCAAGAATCAACTGGTTCTGGAAGAAATTTCTTCATTAGAAAATGTAAGTGGAGAAGCGTTTTCCATGTAAATGACCTAATTCGTTCCAAGCCCCCCCCCAAAATTCAGACATAAATGTTTTCCAAAGCATAACAATGCATCAAATGGTGTAACAAATACATGTTACAATTAGATTATTGCACAATAAATGAGAGTTATGCACAATGAAAAAAAAACAAAAACAAAGAATAGAGTCAAGAATAAAAATGATGGTCATTTAACTTTTAACTGCGTCCTCATTGTTTTTTGCTTTCTTAAGTTCATCTTCTCTCTCAGAAGTGGTTTTCGCCTGGCATTTTGTAAAGAACTGATCCAAGGACGTTTGCTTTTGTCGGCTTTTAACAATGCTTTGAAAAAGTCCAAGGCAAATATCAGCATAGTGAGCGATCGCCCGACTGGTGAACACTTTTTCGAGGTGATTCACATTGACTTAAAACTTGACTTAAAAATCGGAACGCCTCATGGCCCGAGGGGCGGATGACGAGGATGCTGCAAAGACACATACGGTAGAGGTCCCTCTTAGCCAACGGGATGCCAGGAAGACGCTAGGTAATAGCAAATAGCAGAACAGCTATAAGTATGTTGCGTTCAGGAAACTCCTTAGGCCTTAGTGTATTTTCACCTTTGGTATCTTGAAATTTCTTTCGTAACAAGAGGCAATGTTTTCCTGTCGAGGCGTTTCGTAACTTGAAAATTTCGTATGAGGAGACGTTTGTAAGTAGAGGTACCACTGTAACTGGAAACGAGAATACAGAAACATATGATACACATGTATTGCGAGAGCGGTATACACAAAGGAAATATAACGGCACTATCATAAAAAATAAAATTAAAAAAAAGCCTAGCGGTTCAAGTGCTCAGCTCATCATGTTTTGATTTGGAACGAACACTCGACATTAAAATGTTTTTCACAGAAAATAAATAACGGATTTTGTTTTATAATGTGCAAGAGACAAATGCAGAGGAATAACTCGTAAAAGTGTGCTTTCTAAAGGAGCACCGGAGCTTTTCCCCTCTGACAGCAGATGCAAGAAATATGCCGTGGAAAACCTTTCAAGCGAACAGACAGAGGGGACCTGAAGTTATATAGATGTCTTTCACAGATGTCGGTCTGGCCCACAAGCACCGTCTTGGGAAAACCAGGTGGCTTGAACGGACTGTTTTCTTGCCTTGGTGTGTTTTCTTCATACAAACTGGAGTTGGCCTTTTTTTTTTTTTTTTTGTCTTGATCCCTGACCCTCATCCTCACCCTCTCTCCCTAACTGCTGCAGATGTTCCCAGCAACCCAGCTGGTTCCACTGAAAGGTTCTTGGGGACTTTCCATCTCGCGTCAACATTGGCAAGCGACGGACAGCGTTATAAATGACGTGAGATAAAACCATTTCTCAGTGCCTTTTGAGATCATCTCTGCGAGTCCATCATGACTGCTCATGAAAGCACATCTCCAGAGCTCCAGGCGGACCCTGAAGTGGTCCGACTACTGAAGGGGGGG